>VUQS01046836.1:0-14305 GCA_015108495.1 Heterochromis multidens
AGACCCCACCTTCTTTCCCTCCACTAGCTTCAGCATCTCCATCCAACTGCATGAGGGTGAAACCAAGCAGATCCACATTGGAGTCTGAGATGTTTTGATTCAACCATGTTTCAGCAAAACACACGAGACTGCACTCATGGTATACTTCTCACCAATATCTCCAGATCAGTACATTTACTGCCCAGAGAGTTGACAGAAAGGGCTTATATCTCCACTTCCAAGCCTTCACCTTTGCACCAGCACGGCAACCACGAAAACACCTGTTTATCTCAGCTGGAATAGGGTGGTATCTTCCAGATTTGCTCCATTTCAATGAAAAAAGCTCTTCTCTTGAGTAAACTCTTCTCCCCACAGAAGTATCCATCAGTACTTGACAAAAAAATCAATAAAAATACAACAAAAATAAAGTAAAGTTTGAGTAAAGATCAGAGCTACTAGACTTTGCTGCTACCAGTTGAAGCGCATGTTCTAGAAGTTCATATTAGTTAGTAATAATGTTTTATTTTAACTTGTTCTTTCAATTTGTATCAAAACAGATGCTAGTTTAGAATACTAATATGACTCTATATCTATAATTATCGAAATTGTTCAATACAGAAAAAAATACTGTGATAATATTTTTGTCCATATCGCCCAGCTCTAAGTTGGATTGTATTTAACTACTGAGTCTGAAATAGTTCGAGATATTAGTGATGTTGACAAGGTTAGAACAGTCGAGACTGGGATCAATTACACTGTTCATGTTACTGCCAAATATCAGTAAAATGTCATTTAAGGAAGGAAGCCATTGAAATACCTTATTCATAAACTGTGGATAGTCAAAATTAGGGGCATAGATATTGATTAAAAGAGGAGCATGAAACAAGTAACCGGAAATAATTAGATATCTACCATTTCTGTCTGAAATAACTTTGAGGGCAGAAAATTAAATTAATTTACGGATCAAAATAGCAACCCCTCTAACTTTAGAATTGAAACCTGAGTGTTAGACCTCAGAGATCCAAGGGAATTTTAATCTAATCTGATCATTGATACACATATGGGTTTCTTGTAGGAATATTAGGTTGTCATCAAGCCACTTCAAATGTGCAAACACATATGATCCTTATGGGGACTCCTCAGACCCTTAATGTTTCAACTAAGGAACCTCAAAGTAGAACCAGAATGTGCAATCTTACCACTACTGCAAACAGTGGCCATTCATTGAACAGTGAAATAGAAATACCAAACCTGCCCCACCACTGAAGGACAACACACACACACACACACACACACACACACACACACACACACACACACACACACACACACACAGAAAACCCTGTCCCTATCCCTAAGGCACCTACATCAAACCCATCCCCATACTCCAATAGGAGTAAAGTCCCAGGCTAAGACACTTGTGGTTTCAGACCTAATGGTCAGACTATTAAATGTGTGCTCCTGGTGACCAAAAAAAAAGAACAAAGACACCGCAACATTCAACAATTTGGATCATGAAATAAGGAATAATAATTTAATGGTTTTAAACAGAGGTGAACTTATAAACTTTAATATCCTCTTAGTTCAGCACTCCACTGTCTTATGTCTTCAGGATCTTGATGAATCCTCCGGTGAGTTTTGGGGTTTTTTTCACCCTCCGGTCAGTTTTAATGCATACCAAAATGCATCCCCAGTATTTCTCGGAGATTATGAAAACTATCACTGAAAGCAGCAACTAAAGTGGGCTGTCTTTGCAGTTAGGTTGGGAAAAATTGAAATGGACAGATTACCAAGCTTGGTCCGTTGTTGTAATCTGGCATGTTGGAGAATACCCACACATTCAGTATGATAATACAGCTGTGCGATGATGGGGCTGGGGCGATCATCAAGCTTTAGCTTTGGCTGAAGGGTCTGGCGAGCTCAGTCCAGAAGAGGTTCCTTTTCGAGAGAGAGAGAGCTTTACTGAACAAAGAAGAGACAGAGCAGTAGTATCTGAATAAAGTGAGCCCTCAGGAAAATATTATTATGTTGGGATCTGGCCTCTAAATCCTCGCATCTACTTTTCATCCTAGATAGCTCAGCAGACAGGAGATTCATCTTAGCCAGAAGGGCAACAATATCATCAGTGTATGTGTAAAGCAAGACTTCTATTTTGCTCAGAGAATTCTTCAGTCTAGTTACTTTGGCTTGCATGTTCATAATGGCTGCAGAAAGTTCAGCTTTCACTGACTGTAATTCTACTTTAATAGTAGATAAGTTATCATTTAAGGCCTCATGGAGTTTGGTTTTAATGATAGCTGCCATCTCACTACAGAGGGAGTGGGCAGTTTCATCTTAAAGCTGGATATTGCATCCAAATTTAGCATCACAGTAGCCTTGTCTTGCCACGGAAAGGAGTTGCTTGGAGGTGGTGAGTGAATCTATGAAGCAGGCCACTGTGGTGGCACAGAGGAATTACCAGAAGCCTTGGATTTAAGGGGCTTTTTCCAGTTAGCTTGCTCAAAATAATCAACTGAATAAATGATAAACTGCACCAAAAAAGGAGCTGAAAAAACAAGAAGTGCTAAAGCAAGAGTTTTAGAGATCAACAGGAGCACTGAGAACACATTTTCATGCCATGATCACCAAACCGGAAGTTGTCCAGTAAACTTTTTTTTAACAGAAAAGCTGTAATCCCTAAGTTAATATGAGATTTCATTTGAAAGATTTAAAAGTCAAATTTTAGTTCCTAAAAATTTACCCATTTAGCAGGTAGCTAAAAAAAAAAAAAAAAAATATCCCTAGCAATAGATGAGTGTTTAGTGAGCTGGTAAATGTTAAAAGGTTAATGGAACAGCTCATCCAGCAGAGAGGCAAACAGCTAGAAGTTTTCCCCATTTTGAACTTACTAGGAGTCTGTTTCCTCATATATCAGCACTCTTAAGATGGACAATATATTGGTTAATTTCACTCAAGTTGAACCATATGCAAAATCTTTGTGCAGTTACTTCACCTCACTAGTCCACTGATTACAGCAAATATCACGCAAGAAATCCAAAAATTTGCTTTAATAAATGAACCCTTAGCACAATTTCTGGGTTGAGTGCTTATTTTCTATTCTGTTTGCCTTTTATTAAATCCAACAATTATTATGTATCTTCATGTATGTTCCAAGTACTTTACCAAGTACTTGCAGTCACACCCCTAGATCTCAGCAGAGAGCATACAAAAAAAGACATTGTTTCTAAAGGTGTGATAATCTTTCCCTGTCTGTAACATTTGGTTGAAAAGTAGAAAGAGCTTTTTGCTACACATTTAGCTACACATTCCTTTTTGGCAACATCATCAGCATTGCGACTGACCTGGCAGCGAAGAACAGGCTGGGTGAGACCCTGTCAAACACACACACAGACTAAGTCAAACAGCCGCCGTTATGCACAAAACGGAAGACATGCAGCTTTGTGTGCTAACACAGAAATGTAGTCTAAAACACAGGCACATCCATGATAATACAGTGAGAAAACAGGCAAAGCTGTATATTTTCCTCTATAGAGGAAAAAGACACCTATTATTTTTAATCTTTATTTTTTTGTTTAGGAAAGACAGCTTTGCATGAATATGCAATATGAATTCTTTGTCTATTAAGTTTCATTTAAAATGCTTTAATATAGGTATTAGGTAACATTTTTTCATATATTAAAAAGTTTGTATTGTTATAATAAATTGTAATATAGGTAAACTATAAATGATATATTTTGTTTGCATCTAACAGCCTGTAGACTAATTTCTATGTTTCTCTGTATAAATCCAAAGGATTTGAAGGTTATGCTTACTACTAAGTACCTCAATGCCTCTTTTCTGCTGCTAGCTTCAATAGAAGGTAACATGAACTGGTAATGGTAGCTGAGAAATGGAGTTCTTTAATCAGTGTTAACAAACATGGGCTCTCAGCACAACACAAATTCCACAAAAGGACAAATTCTTAGAGGTATCATTTAGTTATTGGGATAAAATCTGCCTTTTTTCTGGCTAATATTAGCTAAGCTAGCTCATGTAGCAAAATGCTGTGGAAGAGCAGTCTTTTATATGCCTTGTTGTTTCGGCCATTTTTCATGAATTTTCTCTTCCTCTTCCTTCTTTCTGTCTTTTCATCTGCCTGAGTGCATTGAAGAAAAAAAAACTAAAAAGAAAAGGAGAAAAAAGTAATACTCCTTCTTTCTATCCATCATGTGGGTATTTTTACTGCGTCCTGCTTCAGACAGACTCACAATCACCTTGCCCTCATGGCATTTAACAAAGTCTAACTCTGGAAAGCCATAATGAAGCTATAAGAGAAGCTTTATGTTATTCCTTTTTTTAAAATGTATTATTAGATTATACTGCATTATTCAGGGTGGCAAATCGATGATTCGTTAGGTTGAATATAATACACACACATTATATCTATTTTGTGTTACCTCAGCTGTTGTGTATATGCACATATTAATGAGCACCTATTTAGTGTAGTAGTAGGTGCCAGATTTATAGTCTTTTAAAACTAAGAGCAGTCCAATTTGCTTAAAGTACTAACCTGCTTGTAGAAATGACATGATTTCAGTATATGTGAAGACCTGATATTCAACAGATGAACAGGAAGCCTAATCTTTTAAAATCCAGACCCATTTTTCACTGTGTATCATCAGGGTTTATTCTTTTTCCAGGAAGAATTGTTAAACATGGTATCTGTTGTGACACTGGTGTGGTTCCATATATTTTATTGTTGCACTTGATTTTTGTAGCACTATACACCCGCTGTAATGTTAATCACCAATTTAGTGGTGGCACATACAGGACAGGAGGCGAGAAGAAGGAGACGAAAAGACACACAGGGAAGTTTATTTCCCACTTACAGCATGAAGAGAAAATAGTGTGTACAGTGCAGAGAAAGTATACAGTCATGTATACTTTATGACAGCAATGGAGAGCATTTAGTTTTTCACATGGGGTGCCTGGTGCGGTGGTTCTGTGTGGAAGCATGTACTCTCACTCTCTGGGTACTCCAGCTCCCACAGCCCAAAGACACGCATATTAAGATAATTGGTTATTCTAAATTGAACGTAGATGTGAATGTGTGCGTGAATGGTTGTCTGTCTGTCAGTGTTAGCCCTGCAATCAATTAGCAACCTTTCCAGATTGTACTCTGCCCCTTATCCCAACAGACAGGATAGGCTCCAGCTCAACCTCATTACACATTGCATGTTGTATCTCATTTTAGGGTATAACATGTCTTTAGTGTTTAGCTTTTCATGAAAACTGAGACACCCAATAAAAAAATAATTTGTCTTTGTGAGAAGTAAGTAAAATGAAGTACAGTGCTGTCCCATACACTTTAACTTTTGTTATTTATTCATTGCCACAAGAATAAAGTCATAACTAAATAACTATTTACAGACTTCAGCTTTTCATTGCTTTTCACAGATTTTTTTTCAATCATAAAGGACAAGAAAAAAGCAAAGAGACAGGTGAGTCTCTTCCCTTCATTTGATTGCTTTAAGATATGACATTTCTAAGTGACATTTAAAAAGACAGGCACTTAATTGACATTAAGGAAAAGGTAGTGGCAGACCTCTAATAAGAAAATATCCACTTAATAGCACAGACATACAAACAGCATGGCATAGGCAGGGCATGATAATTAACCCTTATAATCAAAACTAGGCTCTTGTTTTATCACTCAGTAATTGCAGACTCCTAGTCCTTATTTAGAGTAATTAATCATAAGTGAACACAGGACTGCTGTCAGTTATGACAAGATGTGATAGTTCATTTAAAATTTTAAAAACACAGCCAATCACTCATCCTAAACTCTTCATGATCACCCTCCTCCACATCAACATTATTCTACTACTACTAGTTATTATCATCATTAACATTTTCTACACGGCCATCATCACCACATCTGCCACCAGTTTTACAGGAATCATGATCACATCTCCATCATCTCTGGCTGTTTTTGAAATCATCACCTTCAACATGGTTGTAATTATAGTCATTGTTGCCATCATCGTCATCACTACGAATTATTATCAACATTGTCTTCTTCATCAACATTATCACCTTGAACAACAAAATCATAAACAATGTCACCACAGCCATTATGATCATCATCATCATAATTACCACACTGTATTATCATCTTCAACATAACGTCATCATCACTGCCATCTACACAATTAATCTTGATTATTAATTTATTGTTTTGTCACCGTTATCATTATTGTCATCACATTTTTAACCTGCTCCTCACCACTATGGTGACAAAACCTGCCACTTTTCTGCACTATCATCCTGTATCAGAATAGCAGGTAACATTGTCAGTATAGGACTAGCTTTTCAATTATGCTACAGTACAAGTGTTTGACCACTTCTATCAAGTTAAAAGCAGTCTGCAGAGCTGCAACTACCTGAGCTGCATATAAGAGCTCCTGATCAGCTATCAAAGATTGTCTGTAGAGTTCTTGGCTTCTAATAGTACTGTGGAGTTTTTTCATGAATGCTCCAGTTGTAAGTAAGTGACATGACACATATTCCTGCCTGGGGTTTCAAAGTGTTCCACTGATTTACAGGTGTTGATGACATGCCAAAATATGCTGCATGTGCTAACAAAAGCAGTGAAGACTGCTGGTAAACATAGCTTTACATACAAGTATTAAATGTTCCACAATATATGGTCTAAATGTTTTATAAAGAAGGAGAACGCTGAATGAAAATAATTTTCAAATGAGTTATACTTCTGTCAGTTTTTTTCACTATGGAAGCAGAATATAGTCAGCATTTGGCATCTATACCCCAAGCTCATCACTCCCTGCAAATATATTACACATAGATACTGAGGAGTGATGAATAAAAATCCCCTCTGAGCCTACAGGTGGATGCTGGGGTCATGAATGGGGATAAAAGAGCAGCAGCACTACTGTGCCTGAGGGAGAGATGGGAAATTCTGCAACTTAAATAAACTAATTCAGAGAATTCACATGACACAGGATGTGAGGAGAGGTATGATGCAGTGTAGCTCGAGCTGCCTGCCTGAAGAAGCTTGCAGGCTTTGCTCCATTTGGTTTTTAAAAAAAGGGTAGGATACATAGTTTTACTTTAATTTTCCAAAGTCATAAGTTAGAATAGTCATGTGAGCCAGCCTGTGATCAACAGCAGTGAGTATCCTCATGGACAGATTTATGGAGTCTCCAGAGTATCAACACCTCACTTCAACTGAAATGCAACACAAGCCAGCTACCATTTCTGTTTCATTACCAACACAAAACATGACATTTTAATCACATGTTGTCTCAATTTATTTTAAGACTTTGGCATGCCATTTCACTTAATGCCTTTAAACATTGTTATCTAAATATCAATATAAATATCTATCTATCAATAAATACAAATATCTACCAGGTCAGAAAAATGATAAGCCATATGATCAGTAGTTCACCTCCCAGTCAAGACCTTTTGATAGTGATTTATTTATTTTTGGTGTCCAAAACAAAGGTCAGTGCTGCTGGTCTCACAACAAAACTTGCTGAAATGCAGACCTGAATCTGACAAAGTTCTGTTCATTTGTCTTCTTTCAGTTCACTTCCCTTCATGGACACCTTGCTGTGTATCTACAAACTAATCAGCTTGGTGTACTTAGAACTTTAGTTGCTCAGAGAGTATTAAAGATTTTGTGTGCCTGTGTGTGAATATAATATCACATATGGATTATTTCTATAAGGAGGCCTGGCCACAGTCGCTGGCTGCTTCATCCCTTATTAAACAGCTTCACTGCTGATCTCTGAGATGAAAGCAGACTACCTCAGAGACTCCACAGCAGCGGGCTCAGTCACTGCTCTCCTCAATCAATAGAAAAGTTCTTCAACTTTTGACTCGAGTACAATTCAATAGCAAGTATTGATGCTGAAGGAGTCAACAAAGCACACGTCAAGACAACAGAGCAAAATTTTGGCCTGGGAAGAGCCGCAGTGCTCATGTCCTAAAGTGAAAGCTGCTTCACATTCACACTCATCTTTGTATTCCTTCACTGCTCTTCCTGAATAATAAATAAATACAGAAATAGGTTGGGTGCCAGCTTTAAATAAAATATAAATGTTGTCTGCACACTGAAACTAGAATGCTGACCCTGTGAATCTTTATTGTAGCCCATTGCATACAGCTGGTCTGAGAGAGTGGAATAAAGAAACTGAGCTTTCTATGAGTAGTGACCTCATGGACTTCAGTTTTATAACATGCAAAAGATGTGGAGTCTGTGTCTGTGTGTTCTTGTGTCATTGTTACAAAATGTGGTCCTGATGATATTTGGCACAAATTACCAAAAAAGCAGTTTGGAGTACTTTGATAGGTGTTTATATGTATGTCTGTATGTTGCTTCCATAAAACCTTACATGTGTTTGGTTTATACCAAAGCGAAAGGTGAATTCAAACTTACACTGTGTGTGTGTGTGTTTCTGGCACATTGTGAAGCTTCAACTTTAGCATTCTGGCTGTCACTGTTATTTATTTACCATTTAATATTTGTATGAAATTAAATTTCATTTATACAACTAAGATAAAGCATCTTCCACAACAGGAAGAGACCTCGGCAAGAACCAGGGAGGGGCCATTTGCCACATGAGGTGTCTGTGAGTGTGTGTGTTCTGAACACCAGAATTTACCTCACCAAAACTGAAGCCCAAACTATTTTACCACACAGCAAGTCATATTATTTGTCAGATAATGACATTAAATTACTCCAAAAGGCACCAAAAAACATAGAGAGGTCCAGTTCAGTGAGTCACATTAGCAAAGGGTAGGCCTAGCAGACAGCTAATAGCTACAGCCACCTGTTGATGAGGGTGTTGATGCCCTAACTGACAACCAGTTAGGTCTTCAACACCCCTAATCTCAATGTCCAGTAAATTCACCCATAATACACCTGTTATAAAGGGGGAAACTATCCATAGAGGACTGAGCCATTTTTGTACCAGGTTATAAACACACTTTTTTATACTGTAAAATCTATAGAGTTTTACCTTGGGAGTCTGTGAAGACTGACCAGCTTTGGGAGCCAGCGTTTTGGGAGCGTAGCTTTTTGGCCCTTATGTTATTTCTGAGCCCTGGAGGTTGTTGCTTGGTTCAAGCATGAACTGAGTAATAGGATAGGGAGGAAAGAGGACATTACACCTGCCAATCCAGCCTCCACCCTTTTCACCTACCTCTGAGATTTTTTACTAATTTTGTATTTTGTTACTTCCCATATGAAGTATCCTTATGTGGTGTGTAAAGATATTTTTTTGATTATTTGTTTTTTGTTTTTTTGAATAGGTGTTATTCAAGAACTTATTGGCATTGCAGATGGTCTCGTCTTTCTTGTATCTTAAGACAGGAACTCAAAATTGAAATGTTCCTCTTTTCTTTGGTCTCCACAGTAATAGGCCACATACAGAAAAACTATTGTGTCATGTTAGTTTTAGACAGTGTAAAAGAGGATAAAAAAGTTTTGTGTTGCCTGGGTTGTCTTTGTGGTGTGTTCCAAATAGGGACAACAAACTGTTTAACACTTTTGCAACTGCCTGGCTTTCCAATGAAGAGACCAATTCTTCTACTTGTCATTTTGTCAGTAAGTCTCCTCCATAATCAATTTTGCAGCCCACTCTGCCTCCAAACAGCTTTGACCTACTTTACATGAAGTATTTATTTCCACAGATTAATTGCTTGTTGTTTAAACCTCCAAAAGCATGAAAGCCTTTTAGCATAATGAGACTGTTTTTTTTTTCCATATTGCCCAGTAATGTCATGAATCCCTTTCAAAAATCCTTACAGGTACAAAATGCATGTCTCTTTGATGATGAGGGTACCTTAACATTAGTTTTGAAGATATTTTTATTCTGTTGAAAAATTATATATTAAAACATATGACACTATATAATGAAACAAATAATTATCCTTTTGATGCAGAAGTCTTGATGTCCAGAAAGCTTTATTGCATTGTAGTACAAAAAGGGAACACAACATATTCAAAGTATCATGCATCTGAACACAATCCAGAAAGTGATTGTGTTTTATATTAATTTTGGTTTTTTAAAATATTAATACCATAAAAATATATAGGAAATAGTATTTACCTAGTTGAAATGTGAGTTGTAGGCCATAAGTGTGACCTTTCCCTGTAATTATCCATTTTGTAGTTGTACATATATTGTATAAAGCCAGAATTTTTAAAATACTATCATTGACTTGCTATTGTTTTGCAGAATCATCTGATTTAACATCCTTGGCCTTCTGAAAACTATCCACCTCAGTGTTGGCCCCAACTACAGCCTGAAGTGAGCAGTTAGAGCAAGAGAGCAAGCATTCAGTATCCTCAAGGTTACATATAAGATGCATTATCTAAGTGAAGAAAGAAACTCACAGAATCCACTTGTTTGACAGGAACCTTTCCTATTTTTTGACTATTTTAATAAAGCTGCTTGTGGCGGGGTGTGGTTTGTGGCTCAGCTGCAGGGGAGAGGTGGAGCAGGGGGTTCAGGGGGCGGTACCAGGGAAGGCTGGCTGACAGCTGACCCTCATTGTGTAATCATGTCTCCCTATATCAGCAGGACGCCGGAACCTGACTGCAGAGCTGATCAGGACTGAACTAGGGAGAACGAGGCTGAAAGCCTTTGTAAATGTATGCATAAAGCATCATGTGTAAATAAACCATTCGTGCCCTGCAAAGGCTTTGTGTGTGGCTGGGTCCTTGTTACACTGCTTTAACCCACAGTTTGTCCATTTGTGTGTGTGTATTAATTCTTCTGTAGATATATGTGTATTAATTCTTCTGTAGATATATGTCTGCGTGTGTGTGGACATCAGCGGGAATCTCTTTAGGTCAAGTTGCAGCATAATATGGTCACTGACTTAGAGCCAAGGGAGGACATGTGCTGATCAAATGTCAGACAAGCAAACTACATATTAATTAAGCCTCTACCAAAAAGCAAATAGTGATTAACAAACTTCCAAACAAGGAAAGAAGTTTTTGTATTCTGTGTTAATTCCCCAAAGACGACCAAAGTACAGGCTGTATAGATGCTATCTATAGGTTTGCATTGATTAAATCCTAAATGTGCCTTTGTAGCACACTATGTATGTGATCTACGACATGAGCTTATCTAGTTGGCTTAACATATGCCTTACATATTAATTTAGAGTTGAGTAGTGCTGCCCCCTAAAAGTCAAACAAACATTATTCAGTGAGAAAAGTTTTGATGGATTTGCAAGATCATTAATATGGTAACATTTTGAGAAGGTAAAGGATGGCCTAAAGAAGGCAGCATCCAAAATCTCAAGGCAAATGTTAGATGATCTCTGTTACACAGATGTTCTCTCTGCTGGTTGCTGCGACACAGCAGCAACTTCTTGTAAAAGTTATGTTCTAAAGGCTTGTTACAGCCTTTAGGCTTATTGTTTTGGAGAGCGGTGGCTTAGGAAATAGAGTGGGTCATCTACTAATCTAAAGTGTTGGTGGTTCAAACCCTGTACTCCAGAAAGTTGATCCTGTTCACCTGGATGCACAGTGTTCAGTGGGAGAAATGTTTCATCAGTCCAAGTGATTTCTTCTGTCTTAGCTCACTGCAGGTTTCCCCAACCTTATAAATGGTACAGTTGCAAAGTGACTGAAACTAGCACCACTGACTAACAGTGGGTCATGAGCTCAGTTTCATGATCGTTAATATGCAAGTTATCATCACCATTGCTCAATGGCCATGAGTACCATTCACAGAGAGTTGGGAAATGGCTGCAATTATAGCATTGTAAGATAGTGAAAGATGTACTGTGAGGCCCCATCCTCAGTTCAGAGATGGTTGTTCCCTTTTCTTGAAAATGGCCCCCTTGACTCCCTGCTCTAACCAGAGATAGTTGGTGTATAGGTGGTGGTAATAGATGGTGTAGTGTGTTTTGGGGTTTGACAGCTGCAGAGACGTGGCATTTTGAAAAAGTGCTTCTCAGGTGATCCAATACTCCTGACACGTAAGGGATCACCAAAGATTTTTGCATAGGCAGTGGTTGTCCTTCTCTCTTGGATTGCCTGAAGCATTCTTCAGGCACATCGCCAGCTTTGACAAATGTCCAGCTGGGATTACCACATTTACTCAGGGGTTCTGAGAATTTTAATTTTAGTAGTTTTATTTTCACACTAAACACTCATATTGAGAAGATGCAATAAGACAGTGATACAGAAAATGTGCAAAGATGTTCCATGGTCCTGGGTCTTTGAACTAGTGTTTTGTGGTTTTGGTCTTTCAAATTCTGTTTATTGTTAAATATCTACTGTCTGATTCTTTGGTTGCTTATTGTGTAGTTTTTCACCTTAGTGTTTTCCTGCCTGGTTAGCACTGTTGCCTCACAGCAAGAAGGTCCTGGGTTCAAATCCACCATCTGGCCAGGACCTTTCTGTGTGGAGTTTGCATGTTCTCCCCATGTTTGCGTGGGTTCTCTCCAGGTACTCTGGCTTCCTCCCAGAGTCCAAAGACATGCGGTTAATGGGGTTAGGTTAATTGATGATTCTAAATTGCCCATAGGTGTTAATGTGAGTGTGAATGGTTGTCTGTCTCTCTGTGTTAGTCTTGTGACAGACTGGCAACGTGTCCAGGGTGTACCCCACCTCTCACCCTATGGCAGCTGGGATAGGGTCCAGCCCCCCCGCGACCCTGAATTCGATAAGCGAAAGAGAACCGACGGACGGACAGGAAAATATCTTCTTAAAAAAATGAAAACTGTCTGAAACTGTTAACACTGTTACTGTGACCTATATTTTTTGTGGAAGCAGTTTTGCCATAACTATATTATATTGTATTATTAACTATATTATATTATGATATTTTATATTGCTAAGTGACAATCTTTTGTTCGGAACAACTGCGAACATGACTCAGACAATAAAACCTTAACACTGGAATAGAAGTGCCTAAAACATTATATAAAATGCTAGAGAAAGCAATTTTATATACCTGTCATTATACTCAGTGAAACTGTCAGTAAAAGAGAGAAGTCATGAGCTTTCAGATACTGTTTGGCAGCATTTAACTTGATCAAAAACACATTCAATATTGCAATTCACATGTAGTTTGATAGCTTTTTAAAACTGAGTTTGTATATTGTACAATCATGTACTGGAAGTGAAACAAGAGAATAATGCATGTTACACACCAAGGTTGCAAGTCATAACCGAAGGTAAAACACTTATTTTCTCTTACATGAGTGTTTTATTTCAATAGTCTATACAGTTAATATTATTGACTTTAAGTATATTTAAACTAAGGGGGAGTTTTTATCTGTAGAAGCATGTGTATGTAACACATTTAATCCCTTTCTACACCCATGGGCACCCCACACATATTTCTGTTCAGAGCCTGATAAGACCTCTTCTAGGACTGTGTTTTAATATACTACAAATTTTTACTGATTACATCTATCCCATACTTTGCTGTTTTGTTGTTCTTAATATGCAAGTTGTTTCAGTGTCCTCCATTGTGTCCAATTGTCAAATTTAGGCAGTTTGGACATGCAGTGTTTGATATCAAATTCCCCTTCAAACAAAGCAGTGGTTTTAGATGTTCAGGGTCATATACTGGTATGGAATGAACTGTTGCTAGCCACTACATTTTAGCATGTTACCTGTACTCTAAAAACACAACCACAGTGATATTTGTCACAGTATGTAAAATGCTGGTATTAAAATATTTAATAAACTGAATTTCCTTAAAGGTACAGTAAGTAATTTTTTTGAGGTTATTTAATAGAAATAAAGAACAATGTATACATAAATATACATTGATTATTGTGTAATTGCATCTTCCAACAAATTGATGCATTCTCATAAACTTAGAATTAATCTATTAAATGCACATAGGCACCAGTTTGTGGAAGCTGCCATGTTGCCCCACCATCTTGAATACAGTGGCCGAGATGGACATTGCCTAATCGTCCCAAAAAGTTGAATCTGTTCATCTGGACGTGGCGTTTTTTTAGTTGGAGAAACGTTTCGTTTACCAACTGGTAACTTCTTCAGTCTCAGCTGACTGCAGGTTTCCCCAACCTTATAAACAGTACATTTGCATAATGACAGAAACCAGCACCACTGACTAACAATGGGCCATTTGGTCAGTTTCATGATCAATGGTATGCAAATTGTCATGACCATTGATCAATGGCCATGAGTACCATTCACAGAGATTGGGGAATGGCTGCAATCACAGCATTGTAAGATGGTGACAGATGTACCCTTAGGCCCCCTCCTCGGTTCAGAGATGGTCTTTCCCTTTTCACGTAAATGGCCTCCTTGACTCCCCGT
>VUQS01046839.1:0-12776 GCA_015108495.1 Heterochromis multidens
TTATCAATCACGGTCACGGGGTTTTTGTTTCACGAGCTTCGTGTTTGACTCACGAGCGCGTGAAGTTCGCGACAATACGAACGCTAACAGCGAGAGGGTTTTCAGAATAAAGGCTCTGAGTTTAAACGCTCCGGGGATAAAAGTCACTTTTCTTTAAGAACCGTTTTTATATCAACAGAAGCTTTAATTAATCCATAAATATTAAAAGTATATGACTGAATATATGATTGTAAAACACAAACTGCTCATAAATAAAATTAATAATAGTCTTTGATTGCTTATGATTGTATTTATTTGATATTTTTATATTGAAATTCAGATATTTATTTCATAAATAAATATTTTAAATTCCTGTAATTATTTCATTTTAGGATAGGAGGGTATGTTAAAGGACTGCTTTTAGTAGATTTTGTCTTAATATTTTATTTAACTTGGTAATTCTGTGTAATTTATTCATTTATGTGTATACATTACTATCTTTATGTTTAGTTGTTCTAATTTTATTTGTTATTTATTTATTAATTTAATTGTAATAAATTAATAAATGAATTTAATATTGTATTATGTTTTTCATTTATGGTTATTACTTTAAAATAAGTTTTTATATTTATTTACTTATTTTACTTTTAAACTCATTATCACAGCCCTGCAGCTCCAGTCTAAGTAAAAGTTTATTTTCATTATATTTTACTGAATTATTGATTATTAACTGTCGTGCGTTTGTTTTCTCTCAGTATTGATTATTAATCACATGATTACTTTTTATTCCTAAACTTCTTCAGTCTCTTCTTCAGACTGAAGAAGTTACTAGAAAGTGACGAAACGTTTCTCCCACTAAAAAATCGCTACGTCCAGATGAACAGATTCAACTTTTTAGGATTCTTTTACCTGGATTATTGAGCATGCATCAAGAGATTACCATGCCTTTATTGTGAAGGCTTTTGGGCCTACTTCCGCCCTTCCTCCTCGGCTCTCGGTAGCTTCACTCGGCCGCTCTCGGTCTTCCTGGTTCGGCGGAGTGGGGGCGTTTTTTCTGCCTGTTTCCAAACACAACAAAGACTCGAGCGGAGCGAGATTTAGTGAGGCCGGTCCAGAGATGAGTTTTAAGGCTGAAGTTTGTGTCTGAGCTGCGGTGGGAGAGTTTAATCTGATGCTCGGAGGCTGAAACGAGCAGCGGAAGGTCTTCTTCATTCAGTCCGTCCTTCGGGCTCAACATGCGGCTGCTCTTTGGCTTTTTAGCCGCTTTCATCGCTCTAACGGAGGCCGCCGCCCCCCCGGACACGGCGGGACAGGAGTTCAGTAAGTTTTTAAAACAGGATTTAATCGTAAATGTTTCCTTTGTGAAAGCTGCAGGTCCGCTGGAAAAGTTCATGTTTGAGGCAGAAAGTATGGAAGACCGTTCATGCCAAAGAATAAAAGTTAAAAATCATCTCAAAGTCACAAATAATAAAAACAAATAATCACTGTGTAATAAATTCAGTTTATAAGTTAACTGTGAATCATGACGGTCTTAAAATGAAGTCAAATTTAGACCGTAGAGACTTAATTATAAGATAATAAATCACTGTGCTGCTTAATACTTACACCTTAATTACTACATATTTAGCATTATGCCAAAACAGTGACATTAGAAACCAGAACCTTCAAGGCATAATTAAATAAAAAGAACTCAGTGTTTGAATAACATCTCATGTTTTACGCTGTGGCTGCTCGACTCTGGCAGAAATCATCACCTCGGTTATTTGGATCAATACTGAGATCAGGATTAGTTAACACCAACTTGGAAAAACTGTGGATTCAATAAACTTAAAAAAGAAATAAATTAAAGTTTGATTTTTAGGGAAGTAAAGGAAAGGTGATTAATATCTTACTGTGTATTTATTATTGTGTCTAAATCATCAGATTTTAATCGTTAGCTAAAGAAAGGAGCCGGATTTTCTTTTTAAAAACAAAAACAAAGAAGTTGATTTACAGAGACAGAAAATATGGAAGGCCATTCCTGCCAGAATAAGTCAAACAGTAAGTCAAATATTTTATTTTAAGGTTAAAATCAGGACTGTGGAGACTGTAGAACAGAAATTTGACTTTAAAACTAATAAATTTGAGGTGATAAGTTTTTTTTTTCTCCTACTCGTGATTTACTGAATCAAAACGGGGACTTGTTGAGTGCAAATAACGAATTTTTTTACCTTCAGTCTCAGAATAAGGGATCTTCAGGTGCAAATGATGACAAAAGTTAAAATGTTGGGATGACATCATATCTCTCTTATTGTTTTCTAACCATGATGTCATCGTTTGACAGGAAATGAGACGATAAGTCCAAATGTTGAGTCCTAAAGTTTAATGTTGACTTTTCACCAAATATCTTCATTCATTTATTTTTTATTGTTTGAAACTCTCAGGAAAAACTCAAATTTATATTATATATAAAATCAGTGGATTTTATTTGCGTTTATCATTAACTGACGTATTAAGTTTGGTTACCTGTTGATTATAAAATGGGGGCACGTGTTGGCGGCTGGTGGAGGAGCTGTGGTTTTCCACTGGACTTTGTTTTAGATGCTAACAGTAGGGTCTGTGTTCCCTCTGCAGCGTCTCTCAGGTCGATGCTGGATGACTTCGACGTGCTGCCTCTCTCCAGCCTGCAGACGCACTCTGTCCGCCGCCGTGACGTCCAGACTCAGACCCACGTGGAGAAACTGGTCAGCTTCACCGCCCTGCAGAGGTCAGATGCCACCATCCGTCCGTGCAGCTTAGCGTCATTTTTAAATCTTTGATTCCTGAAATCTGAACATTGACTTCTCCTGATGTTTGCAGAAAGTTCAGACTCTACCTGAGGACCGACGACGAGCTGTTCACCAACGACTTCAGAGCCGTGGTCATCGGTAAGGATGGCCAAGAGCGGAGTTACCCGGTCAACAGGCACAACTACTTCACCGGACACGTTATCGGTAAATTCAGAGACTTTCAGAGATCTTTACAGAGGTTTTTGGACTCCTCTGAGCGATTTAAGAGTCCTCATAGAGGTTTTTAGGGTCCTTATAGAGATTTTAGGGGTTCTTGTGATGTTTTTACATGTATTTAAAAGGATTTTACAGATCCTTGTCGAGGTTTTGGGGTCTTCACAAGGATTTTAGGAGTCCTAGTGGAGAATTTAGAGGTCCTGATTGGGATTTTAGAGGTCGTTGTGGAAGTTTTGGGTGTCTTTGTAGTGGTTTTAGGGGTCTTTGTGGGGATTTCATGTGTCCCCAGAGGGATTTTAGAGGTGCTCATGGAGGTTCCTTGTAAAGCTTGCGGAGTACTTCAGAAAGTTCCAGATGTCCCTGAGAAGGTTCAGGAGGTCTTTTTCAGGTTTCTTGTAGACGTCGTCGGGCTGGGCCCAAAATTCTTCACAAACACGTGTTTGTGTATCACAGCTGATTTGAAAGTATATGTTAAACAGTCAGATGTGGCCGGTCCCAGCTCTGTGTAGATGTGTGGTGACCTTCAGGGCAAAGCTGACAGGAACAATATGGAATAACAGCAGACTGCTCCTTTAACCGTGTTTTTGTCTTCTAGGGGAGGAAAACTCTCGTGTTCAGGCTCATATCGACGACCACGAGTTCTCTGCTCACATCCTGACCGATGAGGCCGAGTACAACATCGAGGTAATGGTCTGAGAGTCTAACTCTTTAAACCCTAATCTGACGCCGGCGGCAGACAGGTGTGTTGCAACATTTTTTAAAACTACTGTAACTCTTAAACCATTTGTGTAATCGTAACAATTCCAACGGTTCCTGAAAGCAGCGACTCTGCACTTTTCAGTGATATTAGGGTCATTACGGTAATCCAAGGCACGGCGTCACAGCAGCCCTGTGAAGACGAAGGTTGGTTGGCGGAAGAGAGAGTGAGTGAGTGTGATGGAGCTCTGCAGAAAACAGACGTGTGCTTTTTACCATGTTTTTTTATTGCTTTGTTTTTGCTGTTTTTTGCTGTTATTTGCTGAGAATTGGCTGTGACGCCCTGCCTGGATTTACCGTAATCATTTTTTTTATTGTTTTGTTTTGTTAAAACACCTTGAACCAGCCTGTCACCGGCGACAGGTAAGGTGTTGAAGACCTGCAGACATGATCGTCTCTTTAAACGTTCCTCTCCTCTGTTCAGCCTCTGTGGAGGTTCACGTCGGCGTCCTCCGATGGTCGCCTCCTGATCTATCGCTCAGAGGACATCCGCAACATCAGCCGACTGCAGCAGCCTTCGGTCTGCGGCTACGTGACCTCTGACCCCAGCGACCTCCTCCCTGACAGCGTGAGAGCAGCCATTGTGGACGAAGAGGAGGAAGAAGGTGAGAAACGAGCTTCAGCCAGCTCCTCACCTGAAAGCTTCTCTGTGACTGTTTCCTGTTTCAGTGCAAAGCTCACACTGACCCACAGCGACCGCGCCCTGAGTCACACAGGAAGTGTGGTAACCTCAAAGACGGCGAGAACTTCCTGTGAGACCCTCCCACTGAACGATCTTCATCTGAACTCAGAGCAGATTAAAGTGTCACAAAAAGGAGCTTTTGATTTTTGTGTGAAAGAAGCTGTTCATGTAAAACTAAAACTTTATTATTTAGATTAGAAAAAAGAGCTTTTACTATGAAAAATAGATTTTAATGTGAAAAGATAACTTACATGGTTTAAAAGAGAGTTTCAGTGAGTAAAAACTGCTTTTAATGTAAAGAAAAAAACACTCGATGAAGAAAAATCTTTAAAAAGTAAAATTTGCTTTAAATATGAAAACGAAGCTTTTAGTGACACAAAACCAGCTTACATGATGAACAAGGAGCTTCAGCTGAGTAAGAAGAGTTTGTTTGTTTGTTAAAAATCATTTTAATGTGAAAATCAGACATTGATCATATTATGAATGAGACTTCCTGTAGTGGCGTCACAGTAAAAATGGAGTTTAACGAGTTTTACTGAACGTCACATTAGCAGCATGAAGTCTGACAGTGACCTCAGCACCCTGACCTCCCTCAGGTGGGCGTGGTTGGAGGCGTGTCTGACGTGTTTCTGTCGTTTCCCGCTCAGAGTTGGCGTTCAGAGGGAAACGTCACGTCCACGACCACAAGAAGAACACGTGTCCTCTGCTGCTGGTGGCCGACCATCGCTTCTTCAAACACATGGGCCGCGAGGAGGAGAGCACCACCCTCAACTACCTGGTCAGTCTGCACACCTGTACCTCCGTCACCTCCCCCTCCTCCGCCCAGTGACCCTAACCCACTCTACTGTGTTTCAGATCGAGCTGATCGACCGCGTTGACGACATCTACAGAAACACGTCGTGGGACGAAGAGTTCAGCGGGTACGGCGTCCAGATCCAGCAGGTGAGCGTGCTCTGTTCCACTTCCTGTTTGTGTTTAAACTCGTACGCTGTGATTTTAACGTGACCCCACGTTTCTGCCGTCAGATCATCATCGAGAAGCAGCCGACACCTGTGGATCCTGGAAAAACTCACTTCAACATGAAGGGAAGTCCGGTGGAGGGCCGAGACGTTTGGGACGTCAAGAAGCTGCTGGAGGTAACTGACAGGCAGCTGGGGCTGTCACACTACAGTAACGCCGTCCATATTCAGACTAGAAAACACAGATTTTAGTTTGTGTTTGAACTCTGCCTCATTCATCTGCTCAAAGAAGGTCTTTAAACACATCAGCAGTTAATATCAGGCGTGAGTAAAAAGACAGACAGTGGAGTTTAAGGTGAGAGCTGTCAGTAGGAACATGCCAAAATGTTTCTAATGAATAAAAAAAGAACATGTTGCTGCAAAAAGAGCAGTTAGTACTCTAAATACATAAAAATAACTTTCATACGCTTGGAATAAGAAAATTTTATGTTAAAGTTTTTTTCAACATGGAAAGATGAGCTGAAAACTTTAAATGTAAAAAAAAACCCCCAAACAACTGATGTGTAAAAAAAACAAACATAATGCGTGATGTTCATTCAGACGGCTTAAAAAAAATCTCCTGAAACCAGGAAAAAAAAGTTTAATACAAAGAAAAAAGTTTAAAATGAACAAAACAAGCTTTTAATTTGAAAATAAGACCTTCTAATGTATAAAAACCAAAGCTTTTAATATGAAAGATGTTTTTAGATGTAGGTAAAAAAGAGCTTTTGATGTGAATCAAAACCTTTCATCGTGAATAGCTTTTAATTTAAAAATATGAGCTTTCAATGTGAAAAATAAGAGGTTTGAAATTCAGATAAAAGAGCTTTATAGATTAAAACAGCTTTTACTGTGTGTGTGTGTGGGGGGGTGTTTTTTATATAAACAAAAAGACTCTGAAGGAGGTGCAAGCTCACCAAAATAAAAGCCTTTTGTTCCAGGTTCAAACCTGTCTGCACCGGGATTTTTTTAGACCACTTTTTACATTAAAATCAAAAAGAAGTTTTATCTGTGGGAAAATCGTGTGCTTTTAATGTGAAAAAATATTTTTTATATGACTTAAGCCTTACCTTTTAATGTGAAGGAGGTGCAGATTTGGTGTGAAAACAGCTTTTAATTAGAAAGGAAACAGCTTAAATGTGAGTAAGAGCAGGTTGTGGTATGGAGCGTGTCGGTCGGCTCTCTGAGGTCTCGTCGGTCTTCTCACAGCAGTTCAGCGTGGACATCGCAGGGAAAGCCTCCAACGTCTGCCTCGCTCACCTCTTCACCTATCAGGACTTTGATGAAGGCACTCTGGGACTCGCCTACGTCGCCCCGTCCAAACCCGACATCGCCGGAGGCCTCTGCTCCAAAGGTGAGTCCTGCCGCTTCACCCTGCACCTCCCTGATAGATGGAGGTGGGTTAATGACTCACGCTGTGGTCTCCTTTGCTCTGCAGCTTGCCCTTCAGCTTTAAACGAACAGGGAGTGATCTACCTGAACACCGGCCTCACCAGTACCAAGAACTACGGCAAGACCATCCTGACCAAGGTGGGAATAAACATGACGTTCTGACTGGCTAATCTCAGGAAGTGCCTCCTCCTCCTCAGAAATAATGATGGCGTTTTCTTGTCGTCTCCACAGGAAGCGGACCTGGTGACGACCCATGAGCTTGGCCATAACTTCGGAGCGGAGCACGACCCGGACAAACCAGACTGCGCCCCCCGAGAGGACCAGGGCGGGAAATACGTCATGTACCCCATCGCCGTGAGCGGAGACCACGTCAACAACAAGGTGCTGCAGAGAGGTCGCATCACGACCTCTGCTGACCTCTAACATGCCGATGTGCTGCCAGAGGAGAGCAGAAACAAACGTTTACAGAGCCAATCAGACATTTACTCATCAGATAACAACAAGCATGACATCATCAATATGACATCAGTGTGAGGAAGTCAGCTGTGAATGCTTCAGAGCTGCTGCCTCCTCTCTAATCTGTTTGTAAAGAAGTGACGGAAATAATAGTGAATCCAGGATTTCCAGCAGTCTTTAAACTCACCGTTTCACCAACAGTTTTGTCAGTGCTTCTTTAAACTGACAGTGAACCTCTCATTCAGAGTCTGTGTCGCTGAGACAAACTGTCTGTCGTGTTTCCAGATGTTCTCCAACTGCAGTAAGCGCTCCATAGTGAAGCGTCTGAGGTCCAAGGCTCCGTCCTGCTTCAGAGAGAGGAACATCAACGTGTGCGGGAACTCCCGGGTGGAGCAAGGCGAGGAGTGTGACCCCGGACTGCTACACATCAACTCGGACCCCTGCTGCACGCCCAACTGCAGGCTGAAGCCCGGAGCTCAGTGCAGGTCAGAGGGTTAGGGTTACACCTGACAGGTGAGGTGTTTGTCCCGCCGCGGCGCTCTCAGCTCATGCTTGCTGTCTGTGTTCAGTGACAGAAACAGTGCCTGCTGCAGGAAGTGCAAGTTTGAAGCCAAAGGGGCGGTCTGTCAGGAGCCCATCGACGCCACCTGTAAAGGACACTCATACTGCACAGGTGAGCTACGTTCACTGCACGACTTTCACTGTTTTACAGCATCGGACGAGTACGATATTATTATTAGCTATATTATTTCTGCTGAGTGAGGTTTGGTAAAAATGGCTGCAGGTGGAAACAGACTGTAGTAAAGAGGCGTGTGTGTTTGTGTTGACAGGAAACAGCAGCGAGTGTCCTGCTCCAGAAAATGCTCCAGATAAAACGGCGTGTTTGGACAGCGGCGAATGTCTGAATGGCGAGTGTATTCCCTTCTGTCAGGCCGTCCTGAAGCTGCAGCCCTGCGCCTGTAACGGTACGACAGCCTCACTTCCTGCTGGTCTTTGTTTTCACGCGGTTTGGAACGGATGCTGAGGAGCACGTAAATAAATAATAAATAAACACATAAAAATATTTGACATGGAGGAACACCACTAGTAATACAGAGTTTCATGGTTAAATATGTTTTATTTTTTTATATGAACTGATTTACTGACTAGTCTTTATTTAAAGTACATTTAAAGGTACAGTGTGTAAAATCTCACCACTAGATGTCAGTAGATTACAAATTGGGTTCAACTGAGTTCTGTTTTCTTACCCCTCCCAATTCAAGTGCATAGTAGCTACAGTGGCCACTGTAGGACAAACATGTTTTAGTCAGCCAAGAGAGATCAAAAACATTAAATTTGGACTGTACCCCACAACGGCCGGCGTGTTTCTACTACTGTTTGTGTATAAAAGCATTTTTTTACACACTATATTTGAACATATTTAACATATCCCTGAGTCACCTCAAAAACTCTGACCGCCGTTCATCAGATAGCAAAGTGACTCTGGACCCTGGACGCCCCGGAGTTTTTCCCGATCTGTGGAAGGCTGTCGGTCTGCTGTTAGCCTCTGTTAGTGAAACTGTCTTTGAAGTGGATCTCACTTTGTTGGACTCTGAAAGTGAATAAACTCTCATACGATGTGAGAATCTAATCAAACATTAGAAGACATAATGTTAGCTTATGACCAGCTGTTGTTGTTTAGTGGCTCGTTGTCAGCACATGTCTGGGTCACATGTCTGATATGCTGACAATAAGTAATTATGACAATATCTGGAATAAATAATCATGTTTATGCACATTTTCATGTGTTAGAGCCCTGACTTCAGTTCAGGAGATGAGGTTTGAGGTGAGGAAGAAGAGGATGATGTTTTATTAAGATGCTGGTGGTGTTTCTCTTTCCTTCGTGTTTTCATTTCTTTGGTGAAGAGGACCTCTTCTCCGATGATGAAACATAGGTATGGTGCTTCATATCTTGCATCTGAAGGTGCAGACACGAATTTAAATTTGCCTCCATGGCACTCGAACACCTTCTCTTCTCCTCCGCCTTTGGCGTACTACGTATGTGGTCGTTCTCTAGCCACATACATAAAACACCATTAGGCGGAACAGTGATGTCCATCTTGGCCACTGTATGAAGACGGTGGGGCAACATGGCGGCTCCTATGTATTTATAATGAATTAAGTTTATGAGAACGCATCAGTTTGTTGGAAGATGTAATCACACACTAATCAATGTATATCTATGATAACACAACAGGCTGCAGAGAATCACAGCTACAGTTGTGATGATCATCTTTTAAACTTGGTGTTTCAGTGTGCTTCGTGGCTGCAGTCGAAGCATTCGTTTCTCTTTCTTTGTTCCTCCCAGAAACCAACGCTTCCTGTAAAGTCTGCTGTCGCAACAGCGGCGGCGTCTGCACCCCCTATCAGGACAAGTCAGGTGGCTTCCTGTTCCTGAGGAAGGGTAAACCCTGCACCGTGGGCTTCTGCGACGGAGCGGTGAGACAATCACTAAACATTCAGAGCTTTTACGATGAAGGCGGCAGGAAGTGATGACTGTTCCCCTGTCTACAGGGGAAGTGCATGAAGCAGGTGCAGGACGTGGTGGAGCGTCTGTGGGACTTCATCGACAAGCTGGACATCAACACGTTTGGGAAGTTTCTGGCTGATAACATCGTGGGCTCGGTGGTGGCGTTCTCGCTGCTGTTCTGGGTTCCTTTCAGCATCCTGGTGCACTGCGTGGTGAGCAGCAGCGTCTCTGATTGTGTCTGTGGAGGAGCTGCAGAGCGTTTGGAGCGCCTTTAAAGTCTGAATTCTGTTGCTCTTCATCTGTTTCAGGACAGGAAGCTTGACAGGCAGTACGAGCAGACCACCAAGTCGCTCTTCTTCCCCAGCGTGAGTACAAACATCAGAGAAAAAGAAGCGTTTCGAACCTCGGACACGTTCTGACACGAGTGCTGTCTGTTTTCCCAGAATGCCGAGCTTCTGAGTAGCCTGGATTCGGCGTCTGTTCGGATCTTCAAATCTCCGACCTTCCCCCCGGCCCCCCTTCGCTTTCATCCCAGCGGCCCCGAGCAGACCGCCGCTCCTCTGGCCTCTGGCACCGACCCGGCCTGCAGCCCACCTCCTCTGGACAGCCCCCGCATGGCCACCATCCACGAGGACCCAAGCGCCGACTCCCACCTGGACAAGGCATCCCTGGAGGAGGCGTTTGGGCGTCCAGCGGGGGCGGGGGCGACTCGGCGCTCATTCGAGGACCTGACGGAGAAGACGAGCCGTAGTGAAAAGGCGAAGGTGTTCAGGCTGCAGAGGCAGCATCAGATCAACAGTAAGGAGACGCAGTGCTGAGGCTGCGAGCGCCTCTACCTTCATCCCATTTCCACCTCCTCAGGATCCGTTCCAGACCGCAGATATGAGAATCACACTTTCATTTTAACAAAAATAAAGAAAAGACTGTTTCTGAGATCTGCCAGATTTTGGGAAACAGCAGCAGCCTGCTTGGCTCTACTCTCATCCAGACGCAAACATCGCAACAGCTGCCTCAGCCGTGTAAAAGATGGACGTAGCCCCAAAAATACGTTTTACTTACTGAAACAAAAAACAGGCGTCACGCACATCGCAACATACAGTAAAATAAAAAACATACAGGAGAAATCTTTAGATAATGTGGTCGAATCCAGCTTTGATTTGTGTCGTCATATCATTTTAGTGGATAAAACCTCGATATTACAGAACTACAGAAGTGAAGTGCCTTTAACCTGCAGCAGGGGGCGCCTCCTCAGGTTGTCTAAATGAGTCTCCTGCTCACCTGCCCTTTGACCTCAGTAAACACCCTCCTGATGCGTTCACGGTCTCGGTTTCAGCTCGTAATTAATTATGGTCCCGTTGGGGGCGGGACTGCCGTACAAGCACTGTGGCGGCTGCGTTGATCTTTTGTATCTGTTCGTTTTGCTTCCCAATGTTTTGCACTTTGAAGTCTTTCCAGAATGACACCAGCTGTTTGTGTTCCTGTCAAACGTCCCGTCCTGTTCGGTGAAGAAACTCAGCAGTACTGGGAATCAAACCTGTCAGTGTTAGTGCCTTGCTCCACATCCTGAGCCTCTGTAAATATTTCAGCCTAAAACATTTTATACTCCTGTGACGCCCGCTGGACTGTTTGTGTTTGCAGCCTCGTTTTAATCATTTAAATTAAGCTAATTAAAAAGTTTAATTAAAATTTTGATAAAAAAATTAAATTTTAACAGTTTTTAAAATAAAAGCACTTCAAAACACGTCACAGATTCAGGATCAGAAAAGTCTGAGTTTATTGGTTTTCTCTGGGATAAATTCTACTGTTTTCTACTGTTTTATAAACCAAATTAAGTTTAAAGTTTACCTTTGAGGGTTTCACAAAATGTAATGTCCACAAGACAAAAAAATGCGGAACTAGAAATGAAATAAAAACAGATTAAAACATTAAAAATGAACTTTAATATTTTTCTAATTTTGTAAAAAGGAGTGAGACTTTTTGTTCCACAAAAACATGAAATACATTTAAAGCCAGGTTTAAACAGCAAAGTCAGGTATGTTAAAGAAAGAAGCTTCAAACCAAACTTTATTTAAAAACAGAGGTGTTTATAGCTGTCCAATGAAATGTTTGTTTCACGTTCTTGTTTAAATATTTTTTATGGTTTTAGCCGAGAGCTGGACTGCCGTTAAATTCCTTTTTAAAAGTGACAATCACTCGGCAGCATGCTGCTCTTCTTCTGTGGTATTCAGATACAGTAGAGCCAGTGTTTTTAATGTGTTCTTCTACGCAGACGATGCTCTGCTGTATTTACATGTCGTTTACTGTCACTGTGATGATGTCAGATTTAATGTCTCATTTCATGTCAGAAAATTCTGCTTTTGGATTAAACATAAAGACATTTCTGAGACTGTTTCTCTGTGTGCTGATAAAAATACTACAAACAGGTCACCAAGAAGTACCGTTTCTCATGTTTGATCATTCTGATGCCAACAGGTAAGCACAAAACAAACTTGCAGTTGAAATGGAAATATATATATAATAAAGTAGTGTAATTTAAGTGAAAGTTCTTAAGGTCTGCTCAAGCCTGCAGTTCCTCTACCATCCAGCAGAGGCTGAAGAATACTAAGATGTCCTAGCTTTACGCAGGGCTTGTTTATAGAGCAACAAACTCTCTTTCCAGGCTAAATGAAGCTCTTCTAAATTAGTGAGACGCCATTTCCTCTCCAGCTTACGGGTTATCTGCTTTAAGGTGCGAGTTTGAGAGTTATACCAGGGAGTTAAGCACTTCTGATTTGAGGCTTTCTTTTTAAGAGGAGCCACAGTATCCAGAGTCGTACGCAGTGAGGATGTAACACTATTAACAAGATAATCGACCTCTGTGGGAGTAGAGTTTAGGTAGTGGAGGAATTATATCCTTAAACTTAGTTACAGCACTTTCAGAAAGACACCTACTGTAATGAAATGTATTCCCCACTGCTGTGTAATCCATTATTGTAAATTTAAATGTTATTAAGAAATGATCAGACAAAAGAGGGTTTTCA
>VUQS01046840.1:14365-26163 GCA_015108495.1 Heterochromis multidens
TGGTTGATGGGTAATTTTTTTTTTTTTTTAATTAATTGACTGTTGAGGGAGAGTTTAGAGACTTCACTGTAGTTAAACTGGAGAGATGTTGTCTTTAATGTATCCAAAAAAAACAATAGTTGTCTGTGAAATATGTGTTCAGAATAAAACTATTATTATTTACCAAACCTTTGTGTGTTTCTGTGTGATGGACAGCTAATGAAAACAGTAGCTGGTCCTTCAGAATCTGATGTAAAACCAGCAAATGCCACGAAATACTGCAGCAGTATTTCGATGTACTCACACTTAAATAAATTATAACAATAATAATAAAAAAATAAGAGTCCTGATTTTAAGCCATAACATTTTAGCTCTTTTGAACAGACAGGATCAGTGCCAGTGTTACTGTTTATACCAGTTTACTCACCAGATGGAGACATTCTAGCTCTTTTGGCTATATTTGTAAGGCTTATTCACACCTGGGTCTTTATCATAGACAAAAATAATATCTGCTTCATAAATTTCTAGGTTCTTGGCAATAAATATGATTCTGAATGTCTATGTGATTTCCTAACTGTAAGAAAAAAACTTATTTTAGATATTTAGGGCTTATGGTTTGCGTGCATTAACCTACAAAGGCCAAATACAATTATTTTGTAGGGCTGCAAATAATTTTTTCATATTGATTAATCCATTGGCTATTTTTTAATTATTGTTTACATCTATAAAAAATGTTTTTCCAGTGTTTAAGATTACATATTTAAACTGCATGTGTAGTCAAACTAAGCCATTCGCGTAGCTTATGATCATATAACAAAGACAAAGGATAACATCTTTATATTTAAGAGACTGGAACATGGTCACTGTGTCTCTATTCCTTGAAAAACTTTTTTTTTTTAATAATACAAGAAAATAAATACAGAAAAATAAACCCTTTGAAAGATCTACACCTCTAAAGCATTTAAAGCTTAGCTTTGACTTCACCCTTTAAATATGATAATGATTTTAAAGCTACTAATTAAAAGGTTACGGTGCAGAGCACTGATAACTTTCTATACTACAACATCCATGAAGCACTTGACTACTATTTTGGCTTAGTAGAGCGCATGCGCATTACCTGCTTGAGTAAACGATGACCTCACGAGCAGCCCGGACCAACCAGTCGTTTGACTTATCTGCCTGCCGTCTGTGCTGAATGTTTTTCCTCTGCTTTACCTTTCCGAGCAGATGAAACGGTTACCAACAAAGATGTTCACCGTAACGAGGTAAGCGGACTGTCCTCAGACAGAACTTTAACCTTAACGGCTAAACCATTAAACCGCCCGAGAAGCCACACCGGCGGCTGGGCTGCGTTGTTGGTGTTGGTGGTGGTGGTGGTGACCTCCGTACCGGAGTGGTCAGTACTGCAACCGTCGTTGACGTTACTGCGGTGAATTTACTTACGCTGTCTTTGTTGAATTTTCCCCGAGCTTCTTCATATTCATACAGCTGCTCACTCCTGAGGACTCGAGTGACCAAAAACCTGGTCCAGGCAGGAGTCCGATATTATTTGCATGTATTTTGCAAACTGTTTTTTGTTTTGTCGTCTCTGCCTGTCTGTGGAGTTTAAAAAAAAAAAAAAAACTGTAGCTAAAACCCCATTGAAGTTTGAAAAGTGGGTCCAAAGACCTCCAAGGTCCTGGAGGATCTTGAGAATTTTCTTAGCAAAGTGAGGAGGAGTTGAAAAGACATTATATTTACTAGCCTTAATGTGAGGGTTTTAAAAAAAAAAAAAAAATCTCTTATAGTATAACTTGTTTTTTGGACAGGGCAGTGGCGTTAATGTACATGAAAGAATATAAGGGTTAATGTCTGAATGGTAACTTCAGCTAATAATTAACTGTTGAACCTGTCAGACCAAAACTAAACTTATATCAACTCACATATCCATGTTAAAGAGTCTGAGTGGTAACTGTGGCTAATATTTGTTTGATTATTGGAAAATGGATTTAAGAATATGCTAATATTATTATTTATGAGTACGAAGGCCAACTTTACTATTTGTACAAATGAATCACAAGTTATTTTCGCAAGTAGATCTTTAATTTGAACTGGGGCCAATGTGTGCAGAGCTGGAAATTAAACCTGTCAGAGGCTGTAGTCTTCAGCACAAAGGTCCATGCTTGATAACATTTAACTCTCCTTTGTGTTCATTAAGTCTTGATTTGAGTGTAAAGATATGTGGGTAAAATACAAACATCCTTTAGAAATTATCTTCCCCCTTATAAAGCCCCTTACTGCTCAGCTGTAAGATTGTGCCTCTCCTGAGTTAATATTCACTTGTATAAAGTAAAATCACTCTTTTGAGAAGTCATAAAGTCATAGGTCAGAACACAAAGATTGGCACATATCACCATGGTGGTAGGCTTATTCCCTGTTGGGTGTTTATCAGAAAGGACTTACATTCCCAAGAATGAAAATGCTCTAAATCATTGAGGGGGGCCTGTGTGTGCTTGTAATGGGCTACTGCCTTGTGAGAGGGCTTACCGCTGTGGTGTGATCTGCAGACGTGTTTTCACTGTAAACACTGGAGAAGCCTTACATGATGTACCATGCTGTTATTTTGTCCACAGCATTAATGTGCAGACAGGGAGTTGGCTGGATACAGATGAGCATCGACAGGCCCTGACATTCTAATTACGTGTTGGGTTTTTTTTTCTGAATAAGTGCACTTTGCGAGTGATTAGTCTGTGTTGTAAGTGCATGATTTCCCGAGTTGGTTAGTGCTATATTAGGACCTAACCAAAATGTATTCACAGGCTATGATATAATTGGCTAGTATTAACAAGCACAGATATATCAGTATTTGCATAACTATGCAGTTTTGCAACTGGTGCCCTGCATAGGCTCAACTAAAGTCACTTTGATGCCTTTTATGATGGGCATGTTTCTTTTCCTCTCACCTGCCCATCTTAGATTGTGTTTACCTGATGTGCTTATTGTGTCCTCTTGCCTGACTGATGAGCAAACACAACAGTGATGCATGTACCTTCACAAGCTTGCCGCTCTGTGTTAGTTCAGTTTATTAGCTGCTGTTAGCAGCTATGTCAGGTCACCTTTTGGTGATCGAAATCACACCAAGTGACACATTATGGCATGCTGTCATCCATCCCAGTCTCATAGCAAAACGTGAAATAGTCACAAAAAAGCAATCTGTTTGATCGTGTTCACGGACACAAATTGTCTCGTTTTCCGTGACACTCGGCACGACTTTGAAACTCATTTCAGTAGGAAGTATGTTTCATTTCTGCGGCACGTATGCTGTCCAGACTCATCAACAGGAACACATCTCCTTGGAAACCAAGGAAACAAAGCTTCATAACAAGGGACAGCCATAATCTTTGTCTAAACCTAACCCAGTAGGTTTTATTAGATGTTGATGTTTCATGCCATCCTCCTGTTGTCACAGACACAAACACGCTGCCGTGCTGCTGGAAGTGGAGTTTGACAAAAACTGTCCCTGGTGAAATCGACTGTGGCATTGTGAGTGTCACTTTTAGTTGGCAGCAATCAGCCGTGTCTTCTCTGTTCTTAAATTTCCTCAGTGGTGCTCTGAGCTCCAAAGGCAGGCTGAGAATTAATAATATTCAAGTAAGAGAATAAAATCATACTCGCCTTATCCCAGATGTACCTCTACTTTTCACCAACTGGAAGCATGAGAGCAATGTGAATAGAGATGTGAATAGCATGAGTAAATATTTGATAATGAATGAGATGGAAAGGTGATAGTTTTGTCATGCTGTACAAAAACTGGCAAAGCGTTTGCTTCAGTTTGTGCTCCACAGAGCAAACCATCAACATTGAATGTGCCAGCCTGTAAACTGTGGCTGTCTATTTTATCTGCTTCTCTGTCTGTCACCACACACACAGAGAACTGGGCTAATGAACTGAGTGTTACGTTTCACAGGACTGTCTATATAGCAGCTGAGGGGGGTAGCCTCCCTGGGAAGCTCACATTAAGTACTACAGCCTGGAAGAGTAACTGACAGTCCCAACAACAAGGAAGGGGGAAGTGTAGACTAATCATTTTTTCAATGCTGGATGTCATTCAGAAGTGGCTGTAGCACAGCTGAGCACCTGAGACCGCCATATGTGTGCATGGTATCTGGATGTTGTGGTGGCATTAATATACAGAGGCAGTACATGAAAGTGCATGTTCATCCTTTAAGGAAGGATATAAGTGATGTTCTGTGAAGTTTTTACTATAAATTATGCAATATGGGGACCAGGTTAATTGTTTCCCATACGCTAAATACGTTTTAATGTCTACTAGCTTTAGTTAAGCATTTAAGGGATAATCATTTACTGGAATATTCGAACTGACGCTCATAGTTACTGTAAGTAAGGTAGAAAGTAGCAAATCCAGTTAGTACATACCATAGCTACATGACTTTGTTTGACTCATGCTAAATGTTTCACATCTTAATTCCCTTCCTTCCGCAAGGGTTGGGCAGTCTGATTGTGACTGTCAGAAAATAGAAATTCATCTGCTTTCAGTCAGTACTGTTGTCATTGCTTCATGGAGGTTTTCCCCTGCAAAGGTAATGATGTTTTTGGTTTATAAAATTGCATTGTTGAAGAATGTAATAATAGGTAACATATTTGATTGTTTTGTTGTTGTTTTTTTTTGTTTGTTTGTGGTTTTCTAATTGATACACAATGTTGGTTTCCAAAATGCTGCACACTGTCATGTATTTTTGCTTGCTGCTGATCTCCATCACTTGATTTAATAAGTTCCATCAACTGGGTGTAGCAGGAATGGAGAAGGCAAGTTTCTGGTTTATTATTTGACTGATTTTTGTTGATGAAGAGACCTAAAAGTCCTTCCTTCATTAGTTCCTCCAGTTAATTATGGTTCCTGCTTTTCCTGCTGGTGTCAGTGCATCATGTCCTGAGATCAAGCTCTCTCTGTGTTATGTGGATCCTGTGGGATATATGTGGACCTGCAGCACTCTGCTGACCCATTACAACAATGGGCCTGTATGACTGTTTGAATGTGCCATTCTTTGTGTGGTGTGCTTCACTTGGGCCAGACAATGGCTTCATTTAGCATCCCTTCTCTTTTGAGGGCTGCTCTGTCACCATGACACCCCTGCCATGCCACACCCTGCCCCCAGTCTGGTCTGGCTTTGCACTTGTTCTCTCTTTTAGGACAGCTGGGCTTAAGCAGCCATCGTTGGCCACACCCAAGACCCAACCTCACATTTTGAGGATTGTTGTTTTGTGGCCATGTGTTCAAACCTCTCAGCTTGCTATAGTTTTTGAACTTGAGGATATAAACCAAGACTGCTCTCAAGGTTTATGCAGACCTGTTAAAGATAATCTACCAGAGAAAATCAATAACGGAAATAACCAATCTGTGATCAAAGAGTTTCCTGCAGTGGTTTATGCCAGAGGTTAGAAAACTCACCTGAAACAAAGAACACCTCCGCCAACAAGGAGAGTGGCATTGCAATATAACAATGTTTAAAAATAATACCTATATAAGATTGTAAATAATTTGATGCTAGTTACTTTCTGGTTGTAACTCCAGCTTAGTTGATTGTGGTATTGCACAAGATGTAGGCTAGCTAGTTACTACTACACTGTGTGGCTGCTGCTGCTGTGCAAAACAATGGTGGATGAGTTTAACTTGTGCCAACAAAACAGATAAAACCCACAAAAAAGTTCACATTTATGGATGAATTTGACTGATGACTGATAACATTTTTTATGTTTCTATAGATATCGTGATAATATTGTGATATTGAATTATTCGGCTTTAATAGTTGGCCAGTAGTAAAAAATCTGATATTGTTACAGCCCTTACTAAAAACATTTACATCTTTGTGAAGTAAAACATAGACCCAATGGCAAAGAGCTCAACTGAAGAACAGACCTCATATATAGTATATCTGATGTTTAGGACATCAGCTAAATTGATCACAAGATGAGGCATGTCAGGACCTGGGTGGATTACTACCTCAGCTAAACAATTTACTGAAGGAAATCCAGGATTACAGCTGCTGTTGTGTGATTTGTCTTTTTGTTTTAACTAGAAAGAATGTGAAACCTGTCATCATCCTTTTAGTGCAAAACACATGTATTTCATGACCTGGAGGCTGGAAGCCTTGTTAACTTAACTTAGCCGCTGTTTCTGGCCTCTGCTTGGAAGTTTAATTCACTTTAAGCAAAACAGAAAGAAACTACATTTCTATTAGTTATTGATGCATTTTTGTACCATGAGCTCTCCATAACGTTTGGTTAACATTTATACTGGTAGATGAGTTGAGATCGCCACACAATGAGTGAGCACTGCTTGTGTTTTTTCCACGACCTCATTGACACTTGACCTTGGAGATTGTCCAGAGTTGAAAGGGCTGTGCACCCTGTTTCCAGCTCAGCCTCTCAGCTGTGGCAGATTTTTCATTAATGTGTTTCAAGCTGACACACTTCAGACTTCTTGGTGAGTAATGGATCCCTCATGGAAAGTCATTCAGTTTTATTAGCAATGAAAAATGCATCACAGCTAGATGATGTGAGGTGGATCAATAACAACAGTCACAGCAGGTGTCTCATACTGTCATGTTTTATTTGCTGCCATTACATTTAGAATAATAAGGATATCAATTCTGAATAATATTAGCCTCCATCTGCTGAACCCAGTGTAAATATTAGGCATGTTGAGCTCTTCCAAAGCCCATCTTAGTCACTGATTTTGCAGTGCAAACCCATCTCTAAAAAGCAGCTTCACTCAGAGAAACAAGTTTTGATCTAGAGTTTTGTGCCTCTATAACTAGAACTGGGTGACCTATGAAATTATATTTTGGGCTGAACTGAACTTGTTGCTGTTGTGCCCTGGAGAACACAGTACAAGCTGTGCTACTTCTGGTTTCCTTTTTGAGACTTAAAGAGGTAAAGACTTAATGATCATGATACCTGCAATGTGTGAAATGCAGCACATAGCTGATGTTTACATGCTGATAGATAAGACCTTCTCATTGCTAATGAACAGTATACAGTCTGACCAGAGGAATGTGAAAGTATTACTTTTAAAAGTGAGGTTGCCATAATTTCTATACTACAAATTTCATCCACAAGCAGGAGATCACACCAGCTTTAATAGAATATAACAAACTGTTCTATGACAAATGACCACATTGCAGAATAGCATTTAAATTTAAAAAGTAGTTGTTTAGAGGTGTATGGTATGTCACATGATAGAGGCTATATTTACTTTTTTGGTTCACACTGAATGCTCCGAATCACTTAAGCTTTTCATCTTGTATATTTTTTTTAATTACATAATAGCTCCGCTTTGCTTTTGGAGTTCAGTTCTAGTTAACTAAGTTAGAAAGTGACTGTTCTCTTGCCAGGCTGAAAGAAATGAGTCAAACCTCAGATTATCATGACAATGAGCTTCAGAATTAATCAAATGTGTGTCTCAGCCACAAAATGTGGAAAGAGTGTATCCATGGTTGAGTTCAAACAAAGGCAGCATGTGGTCCTGTCCTGTGTATATGTGTATATGTGTGTCTGTGGGGGAGTCCTTTATAACCAAGATGTTGGTTCGGGAGGGTAGGGTGGATTTTATAGGCCAGGAGGGATTCATGTTTCACTCCGTGCTCGCCTCTATCCCCTTTGTCTAGGTCACGTTAATAATGCTAACTCCCAAAGCAGAGATGCATTAAAATTAGAATTCTGTATGTGTGTGCAGTTTTGTCAGAGAGGAAGCAGCTGGTTGGATGCCAGCATTTTGTTTGACAGCAAATTCAGTCAGTTCAGGTTGCTGCTTGAAGTTCTGCTAATAGCTACTAGGTCACTGAAAGCTGACGTGTGTTTAGCATATCAAAGTGAACCATATCCCACACTATAATGCAGCTTTGTTTCTTGCACAGGTGATGGCCTTCAGCATTTCACCATCAAATACTAATCCGCGCAGCCTTTCTTTAATGTTCTAACATATCCAGTATTTACAATAATTCAAGTCCACAGCTGGAAAAGGCGATTGATGTAGAGTCCTGGAATTTCTCAGGGTGTGGACTCTAAAATCTAAAACTATCAAAATATTGAGCTTGTTTTTATATCTGTCTCAGACAAACCCCAGCAACAATGCTGTAACCTCACAAAACTGAATTTCAAGCCTTTGGGATACATATTCAATGGACCAGTTTATAAACGACATGAATTTGCACAATATGCCGCTTTTCCTGTTTGATTTATTTCTTCGACAGATGAGGTCAGATGCCAACATGTTTAAACCTTCCTCAGACACAAACCAAAGCAAGTGTGACAGGCTTTGAAACAGCAGACAGATATCAGATTCAGCCCCAGACTGTGCCAGAGCATGGCATGCTTTATCCTGCTCTTAAAATTCTGCCCCACCCCTCCAAAAAGCAATGCTCAAGTTTGAACAAGTTATCAAGCAAAAGAACAAGAGTAGAAGAATGTTTGGACTATGTCATTTATCTTTCTGTTATACTGGGTGATGTAACTTTATCAATTCAGATGTTCAAACTCAGGGAAGGATTAAGACTCTGCCATTGTTAGCTTCTTTTGGCCTGATCATGGATGGACTTCACATGCTCTGCAAAGTATCACTGCCTTGATTCAGGATAATCCTCATAATAATTTATGTGATGGAAAAAATGTCTCCTTTGTTGTATTAATACCTCTTAAGCTGAGATGTTACTGGTATATTTGACATGGTAATGTAATTTCCAGTTAATTGAGTTGGCATCTCAAGAGCCAGTAATGTCAGTCATGCACATTCTTATTGAATTAGTAGTTTTTGCGATTGTCTTTATTTTTGAAAAGCGTCTTTGTTTCTTTGTTGTTTTTGTTGTGATGCACATTGTGACTTTTCACAAATAACATTCATAAGATCCTAATGAATGAGAGCATGGTTATAACATGTTTCCTGAAACGATATTCAAAGATTCTTTATTGTCATGCAGTCACATAACAAAATTCTGTGCGGTAGTTCTCAGCTTAAAATGGTATGTAAAACACAGACAGACACACAATAAATAAATATACACAATAGGGAACTAGTATACACAATAGGGACACAATTAAAAGGTAGTATTGCATTATGTGTTGTAAAGTGCCATTGTCTAGTGATGTCTGTCATTTAAGGCATGAGGGGTGTGTGTGTGTGTGTGTGTGTGTGTGTGTGTGTGTGTGTGTGTGTGTCTGTGTGCGCGCACAAGGGGGTGATAGCTTCTTCCCCAGAGCTGTGAACTCTCTCTCTCAGTCTGGTGGTTCTTGTTTTTATGGTCAGAACTAACAGGCAAAACACACACAAACAGCCAAAAAGCTGAGAGCACCGAGCCACCACATTCACCCGCATCGCTATCTTGGTTAGTACATTATATATAGTATATATACAGGTATGACACATCTCTTTATCCAGAAGATAATCACAGCACCTTCTTTCTTCCTTCCAGGAAGAGAAGGCATCCTGGTTTTCCTTGAACAAGGTTTTAGGCTGCTTCTAGGACAAACAGGATTCCTACAGTATAAGATATCTGTGTGATAACATTACTGTAGAGAAGCCATGAGAACGGCCATATAGTCAGATGAAACCAGCTGCATCAACAGCTAAAAATGTTCTTGAAGAGTAATAGTTTTACAGCTTTAAGTGGTGATCATTGTCCATGTCCATATTTCTGTCTTTTCTAACAGTTGTGTAACTTTTTACTTTTTTATGGCTTTCAGATGATCCACTATAACAATTGGTTGCCATAAAAATAAGGTGTGATTCAAGGCTTTTAAATGTCCCTTTTTAAGCAAAATTACAGTAGTATTAGCATAGCATATATATATATCTACTAAACAATCAGTTCAGTTGTACGGCTTCCCTGAACACAGTGTTGTTTTCCAGGAGTTTGCGTTGTGCAGCTGATAGCTGTGACGCCACAGGGCAAAAGCTGTCAGGTCGGTCCTGTTAAACAGCAGGTGGCCTTGTTAATATCCACAAACATCTTTTTTTTTTTCTGCTGTTTATGTTTGGGTTTCATTTTTTTTTCTTTACAATGCCCAGCTCTTGGTGGAAGCTTCTCTACAGTATTTCCTAGTTTTAGTTTATTGTCATTGCATCTAGTTCTCTGGCTGTTTTTCCCCCACTGACATCATGACACACTTTAAGATAAGCAGCTTTTTAACTCAGCCATCCTGTCATGCAAGATGGCCATCTATAGTATGGTGACTTAGTTTTACTTTAGACTTTGCCTCTGTGCTACTGAATAAGTCATGTGTCCTGCTGGCCTTAAGCCAGTCTCACATCCGTGTTAATGGTCACAGAGGAGGCTAGGACTTCGAACCTTTTCTCATGAATTTTAACCTGGTCATGTGTGACACTCCCTAATGGACCCACAGTGTTTTGAAGCTGTCTTCACCAATGGAGCAGACTGGATACTGATTGGATTATGGTGGATTATCATTACTCTATTTGATTTGATTTGTTTGTTTATATGCTACCTCTACAGTAATTCTCAGTGCACTGCGCTGCCTCCTCTTTCTTATCTCTCTGCACGAAACCTTAACCACTGATTTCTCAGCGCAGTGCCAACATCTGGAGGGATCAACAAGTTAAGCCATAGCATTTTAACCCTCAAATTCAGTCAATCCATTAAAAGCACGATCACTGCAGCTGCAGCATTTCACGTCATAATATTTTTGCAGCAGTGCCTTCCACCTCTTCCATTTTTTTTTTTTGCATTAAATTCTCAAGGTTTGTCTAAATAAAGATGTTATGTTACAGTTTGAGGGTAGTAGAGATAAAAAGGTTTAGAAAGTACCCTACTTGTAGTTTACTTTTGGTCCAAATCCACTCTCAAATGTAAGATTAGTGACTGTTTAACAAATGAAAAATAGCTTTGTTTCTATTAGATAAAGGAACAAGGAAACAACTTGAAGATAACGATGTCAATGTCAAAAGTCTAGTGAAGCTTTAATATGAGTGAGAACATCTTGAACTCATGGTCCTCTTACTGGCTTTTTCCAGGACTTAGATTTCAATTTGCTTATCTCAACAAACTCCACAGAGAGAGAGAGACTTTGGGATTGTGTTGAATGGGCTGTAAAAGGCTACAGAAAATAAAAGCTCAGTCTTGACGAATACGTCATGATGTATAAATGGAAACCACCAATCTCTACCCTTTTGTCCAGTTTGCTACATGTATCCTCTTTTAGATGCTATTTCTAATTTTTTGCTTTATTTCACAAATACATCTCCATTCTTCTAAATGTCAAACTGTAAAGTGTTGTTTCCTTATTTGCACTTCCTTTTTATGTTTCCAGCTGCTTGGCTGTGTTCTGCAGATTAGTGGATGCAGAAGGTTGTGTGGCCCTTCTGAGATGGACCTGGTTGAGGGAGTAATTACAAGCTTTCCACAGGGTGGAAGAGACCAGTAAGACCCTTTTTAATCCTGGCATTTAATTTTGTGAATGTTAGGAGGGTCTCCTGCAAGGGAAGGGCTGCATGGTTTGAATTTATAGATATAACTCCACCCTGAATGAAACACATGTATACGGTGAAGCGCTGTAGCCTTCCACCACATGATACGAGCCATAATATTACGTTCCCCCTTCACACATTCCTTTGCAGTAGTTGAAGAAAGTGTTTTCTATTTAGCTGCTGTCGGTCATGATTCAGCTCAGACTATCCTTATTATTACTGTGCAGTTGAACCTTGGGTTTATTTTTACACTTAAGCATACAGTTGTGCTCATAAGTTTACATACCCTGGCAAAATTTGTGATTTTTTTTTTTTTTTTTTTTTTTTTGGCCTTTTTCTG
>VUQS01046845.1:0-14348 GCA_015108495.1 Heterochromis multidens
GTTAAGAGTCCTCCTCTCTGCCACTGTCACCAGAGTGTCCAGCTTCATGCCGACCACAGAGCCGGCCCTCCTGATTAGTTTGTCCAGCCTGGATGAGTCCTTCTTTGCTGTGCTGCTCAAGAAAGTTTAAAAAGGCACGGTGGTACAGAGCTACTAGGAAGGCTGCCATCACTTCAGTGCCATCTTGGCGCCAGGTTTAAAGGCTGAGATAATCAAATTACACAAGAACTGGACTGAAAATCAGTGGCAACATGTCTTATAGTGATGAATCCAAATTTGAAATTTTTGGTTCAAATCATCCCCAATATATATGGAGGAGGTCAGGAGAGAGGTACAACAGTGAGTGTCTACAGGCATCCGTAAAACATGGTGGAGGCTCTGTCATGATTTGGGGCTGAATTTCAGCCAGTGGTGTCGGGGATCTTGTCAAAACTGATAGAATTACTGTATGTACCATCAGATTTTGATCTACCATGTAATACCATCTGGAAAGCATCTGATTGACAACAACTTCATTTTTCGGCATGAGAATGATCCCAAACACACTTCCAATGCAGTAAAAGCATACCTGGATAGAAAACCCCCCAATGGAACACCATCAGTCATGGATTGGCCTCCCCAGAGCCCAGACCTCAACATTATTGAAGCAGTGTGGGATCATCTTGAAAAAATTACAAGAAAGCTGCCCAGAAGAGTTCTGGCTGTGTTGAAGAATAAAGGTGGTCACACCAAATATTGACTTTCAAGTTTGTTAGAATTGCACAAACTGTCCATGATATACCCGCTACAGAGCTGCAACAGCTGATTTATCTATTAGGTAATCAGCACAAAATCAAACAGCAGCTATTAGGATAAGTGATTAAGGATTTAACTCAAGTGAAGGAGTTTCCAGCTTCTAAAATGTAGGATTTTGCAGCTTTCCCTTCATTTCTTGGTCAGACAAAAAGAAGACATCAACAGTTTTTTCCTCCTCTGCCAAGCTCCTCAGCATGAAATAGAATATGAAATGGCTATCCATCACAGAGAGTGACCACAGTTCTTCATCTTCCAGACAAGGATTTGGTGATCAGATACACTACATTGTTATCATGGTGGAAGGTCATGAATGCCTCATGGATGCTCACATTCTTCAAAAACCTTTCCACCTCAGTTGCCATCCTTCTGCCTGAGCTGCACGCTCTGTCAGAATGGACAGAGGGTGGATCCAGTGGGGGCTGAACATGTTCAGTCACTGACCATAGGAATCGCGCTATCAGATATGTTCCTGTGGGCTGCAAACATGGTGGGCGGTTGGCAGCAAACAGAGCATGAAAAAGACTTGACTGCTACCATGGGAATCAAAGTGGCTGTGACCATTAAAGACCACAGCTTCTCAATATTCTCTTTCCTGTCTCATGTCTAGACTGCAGCTTGTGTCATTAAAGATCACACAGTTTGGGCTTTTCCTCCCAGGAGAAGCAGGACTTCTATTATCTGTCCTGCTTTTCTGATAACAGGCACTGGCTTTGCTGAGGATAATTACTCAGAAGGTAATTGTTTGGCGCAACAGAAACATTAAGTAATGACTTCCTCAGATGTGAATTTATATTAATGATGTGTACAGACCAAATTATTTGTTTCTGTTAGTATCTCTTTCACAAAGGAGCAGCATACTCTCGAAAAAGCGTCCCAGCATTTAATTGGCCCGAGGAAAAAGCTCAGCAAATTTATCTCAGTGGATTAAAGCTTTGCATGCCCATTTGCCTCCATTTTTTTTAAATTCACATTCACTTTCTATATCTGATGATCAAAAATTTATCCCAGGGAAGCTGAATTGTGTCACTTCATCCATTTATAATCCTCAATTTTCAGAGAACATTTTTGTTGAAAGATTCATTTTCTATACAGTGAGGCTTTTTTTTCTGCTTTGGTACGGGTGTCTCCTTGACTTTGCTCATGACAGCAGTTTTAAAAAATCCTTGGCTGGGGAGAAATTAAATCTCACTTTAGAAGTTCGGGACGATATCAAGTTCTTCCAAAGGAAATTTTAAAGCTGATGGGTCTGTATGTGCAGGAGCCTGGCAACAAATCACACAAAGAACCTAAGCCATGCACCTTTAAGCTGCCTTTGCCATCTAATTCACACATTTTCCACAGGGAACATTTAAAACATACCCTCGGTGACTGATTCCTCTCCACTTAAGGAGCTCTCATTTATCTTACTGCCTTGGGCTGTCACTTTGGTCATTTATTAACCACAAGCTCTTCCTTCATGTGTACAAACTCTGTCTGCCAAATGCCCTGAAAATGCACTGTCAGTGGTCCTTTTTTTTTTTTTTTAAACTAATCCTACCCTAATTAATCAGGGGCCAATACAATTCCTGTCAGTGCAGTAAGTTCACCTCGTGAGACAAGAAATCTACACATTTCTCTGTTTGTTTTCCATTTCCATGTTCCAATGCTGCCTATTTTAGTTAAGGTGTTATATATGTAGTGTAATATGCACACTGATCCAAACCTTATTAAGAACTTTGATGTTCTTTGTCCCTCTATGCTATAGTTGTTTTAGCGGTGCCTCAGGTCTCATTGTTACTGATTAAAGGCAGGGAGTGAGTGGGAATGTGGCAGATGGAGGCGTGATAACCTCACACAGCACTTCAATCCACCCCATAGGGTTCAAGGATCTTGCAAATTAGGCTTTCAGTCAGCACATTCAGGAATATTCATGAGAGCTGTATTTTAGTTTTATCACTGGTATCAGACGTCACGTGTGCTTGATTTCATTTGCACCTTGAACACAGACCTAAAACAGAATTAAAGTCACCTCTTGTTAGCCACCCTTGTTTGTATGTGGTGGATTCCAGATGGGCATCAGGTTGCTCAGAAGGGGTTGGGTGCAATGATTCTTATGTTATTGTTTTAGGACCTTCACCCCTGAACCCTACAGAAGGTCACCTCTGACACGCCATGGGGACTGTTCATAGGGGGTCAAGCTAGTGTGAAACTCTCACCTCCTTGGCTTTATTGCCTCAGAGAGTTTAGGAGGGGGGGGACTAACATGGCTGTCACAACGACTCCAATCATTCATCTGTGATAGGCAAGGTCTCTTGACTCCCTGGAGACTTCCATTTTAAGCACTGAATATTAGGGCCCTGGGGATGGCAGCTGATGAATATAGACAAATGTAAATAAGTACCACTGATTTCCAACCAGTGATACTAAAAATGCTAAGGTGGTACTTAGAACTTTACTTATAAGGAACAGAGTACTGGCTCAGCAAATAGAAAGCATGACTTGATCCAACAGTGTATGCTGTGACAGTGCATAAAAAGTGGAATGCAAGGAGAGAAGTTTAAAGAGTGACAGTAAGTTGTGGAAAAATGGTTCACACAGATAATTGTAGCAATTTAAGTAGAAAATGATTAAATCATTAAAACAACTACTGGATTAATAGCTGATAATTAAATTAAAAAACAAAATAGCTTCCCTACTAAATGTAGTGAGTAAATTACATAAAAACACTGCAGTTCCTGGAGTTGCCACTGACTGCACATCACTGGAAGTGGAAGACAAGTGGGCTGGAATAGAGAAGGAAACGACTTCACTGGGAATGGGAGAACTGCGAAAAAACCTTCAGATAAAAAAAATACAGCAAGATAAAAAATATATATATACAGCATGAAAAGCACAGACAGTGGCTGCAGTGGACGCTTGGTTGGTAAGTGGTTGCAGGGTGTAGCTGGGTTTGCAGACAAGTCACCACCTCCCATAGAAATTACCAGCGACTGCGGTCTGCTAGCAACAAAAGCATTCTCAAGGTGGTTTTCTTTGTGACCAGTTTCACCTATGCATGACTGGGGTTTTAGACTGACTGGCGTTTTAGATAATCAATTCCACAGTGACTGCCAGCAACCTCCAGGAACCCACTGCAACTGATTGGAGAATACTCACTTTTTCATAGCACCCAGTGGTTGCCAGATGGTTGCCAACTGGTCTCTAGGCCTGTATGACTGGGGCTTAGAATCCTATGTTAAAATGCCCAGTTTAACAGCATTATTAAAAGCATGTTTGGTACAAAAATTTTATAATTTCTCTCTTTATAACAGCTATATGGTGGGGGAATTTTTCTATTAATCATCACTGGTCGTATTTAAGGTTAGGGATGTGGCCACTTTGATTGACAGGTGTGCTGGCACAGGCAGCTACAGTTAGCTGTCTGCTAGGCTTCACCTCTGCCAATATGAATGTCTGAACTAAACCATGTTTGTGGTGTGGTTGCCTTATGGAATTCTTTTAATTGAATGCTTGACAAATAATTAGGCTTTTCAATAAGTTTGTGCTTCAGATTTGGTGTGTGAAATTCTAGTATTTTATTGGTCTATTAATTAGCCTTAATTACTAGGGATGTGAATCTGTGTGTTGTACTCATACAGTTAATGGATGCAGTCTTCCAACCATTATAATGAAGCATTTAAGCCTCTTGTCTAAATATGGTCACTTCTGGCTACAAAGGGGGAGAAAAGTGCATGATGGCAGCCAAAAAGCTAACATTGAGCTTTAAAAATGTTGAGTCCAGAAGCAAATGCCCATCTTTTTTATACAGTCTATAATAAATCATTGGAAAAACTTAGGTCAGAACAATTTAATAGTGCAAACAGACTCCCATACACTTTTGTGTAAAAGTGGAGCCACATCAGATTTTACTATTTAAAAGTCTCCAGTTTCTTACATAAAATTAGAAAACTCTATTTACAGCCACTCCCTATTTGAGATGGCGCCTCTTTGTTGCACATATTTGACTAATGGAGATGGTGGCATTGACAAAAAGACAGCTGGAGGTGGCAGAGCTGAATATGTCAAGATTTTCATTGAAAGTGACCAGGATGGACAGAATTAGAAATGAGTACATCAGAGGGACAGCTCAGGTCGAGCAGTTAGAGTGGCAAGTCAGAGAGGTTTGGACATGTGCAGAGGAGGGATAGTGGATGTATTGGATAAAGGATGTTGAATATGGAGCTTCCAGGCATGAGGAAAAGAGTAAGACCTCAAAGGAGATTAATGGATGTAGTGAAGGAGGACATGCAGAGGGTTGGTGTAACAGAGGAAGATGCCAGGGAGAGGGTGAGATGGAGACAGATGATCCACTGTGATGACCCCTAAAGAGAGCAGCTGAAAGAAGAGAAGAAGAAGAAGCTTTTGCACCAAAAAATTGCACATAAATGAAGCTTTGAAAGGTGGACAGTGTGCAAACATCTGTCTCCATCTTCATAACTAATACAGGCTTCATCTCACCGAGTGGTAGTATGAATGAACTTACCTAAATCTGTTCATTTTCTTTTCAAATACTATTCACTTTACAATTAAAATATACATGTTTGGAACAAGACACATGAGGGTGATACGCTGTAGACAGGCTTCTCCCATTTTAGCTGAACAAACATAATACTTGAATGTGTCCACCCACACACCGGATAAAGCTAATAACACAGACCTAAGAAACACTGCCCACCCATTTTAACAACCCCCAGGTTGAGACATGTCTGTGATTAAAATCTGTGTCCCTGTTTTTGTATATAGAAAAAAATCTGCTGTCCAGACAGGGGAAGTGAGCAGTCTGCTCCCTCATTACCCTTGAAGGAGGCTCATATGGTGAGTGGGTTATATTAAAGTGGAGAAGGTTAAAAATGGCTCAGAGCCAGTGTGTGGCGCACTCCATCATTTTTGACTGTGCAGTGTAGTTGGGAGCATTCAGTGAATTCAGTGAATTCAAGTAAGTTTAGGGAGTTCAAAAGAGTACAAAAAGAAAGTACAATACTCAAAGTTAAGCTCACTTCAGGTGTTTACAAAAGACATAAATAGAGTTTTGGATTTTTTTCATCAACCTTTAAATTTAATTAAAGAGCAGAAATATTCCCCTCTTTTAAATTGTGAGTTTTGTCGGGTCTAATGATAGTAATTTGTTCTCTTAATCTCTTCCTCTTTAAATCAATGTTTGATCCCCTGTCATGGTCCCCTCCTGTGGTATTTCGTTAGTGATGCCTGAGTTCACCCACATTTAAAGCTGGTGTTAAGACATTAAAGCAAATCACAAGGACATATCAGGGTCTGTGCAGTCAGCTTGACTGCACAGTGGTTAAGGTCCCATTATGGTGTTTGTGTCCTGCTCCCAAACTGCCCATAATTATGTTGTTAGTCTGCCATTAACTGAGATCAGCGATTATTAACTGACCAGGTCAGCACCGCAGAAGGGGAACAATAATTGACGTATTCCCAGGTCACACTCAAAGTCAGTTCATGACTCCCTCCTCCCCCCGCTAAAATAACCCAAAAACTGTTAGAGCTACAGGAAATGACTCTGAGCTTTAATACAGTGTGACACATGATCCCCAGGCTCATGTTTTAAGATGTCCTTTAGACTTTGTAACAAAGTCCCTGGCTAAGATTGCCAGAATCAACGCATCAGCACTGTGTGATGCTCGGGAAGGTGGAAAGCTACTCCTAATGCACCCATTTTGTTAATTGGGTTTGTTCGTTATGGATTTTGTTGAGCTTGGCCTTTTCTTTACAAAAGTCTGTCTCTTGTCCAAGTTAAACAGCCAGTGATGCACTTACTGATTACACTGGGTACCTCAATGCGACACATTGCACAAGGTGATTGAATGTATCTGACTATTCAAAATCTCTGCACAAATAGCAATAACAGATAAGGACTTAAACATTAAAAAGGAGGATGGCCTGGCTTACATGAGGCGAGCTCTGTCCACATCATCAAACATACTGCGTATAAATGAGAAACTTTTTCAAGGTCAGTTTGAAGATTCAGTCTGATGTAATCAACTAGAATTGAAGGGCAAAAATTACATCTTCTCCTCACATCCCAAGTCCTGAAAGATCAAGTGCTATCATATCTTAATGCCCTCATGGTGCCATTATTCAAATAAAGCACTTTGCTCTCAGATTGTAGGTTTACTTCTGGTTCCTAGAGTTTCAAAAAGTATTATGAGAAGCACAGCCTTCAGCTATCAGACTCCTCTCCTTTCTTGTGGAACCAGCTCAGTTTGGGTGCAGGAGGTAGGTGCCCTCTACTTTTACGATTAGTCTCTTAGTCATGCTGCTACAGGCCCAGGTTGTTAGGATGCTCCCACTGAGCTCTCTTTCACTCACCATGCATTTATATGTCACTATTGCACGTGATTAACTTTGTGTCTTCTCTCTCTCCTGTAGTTTGTCCCTTTTTCCTTCTCTAAACTCTCTCATTTCTGCAGCTGTCTCTGGCTGTTTCTGATCTGCATGTTCCACCAGTCCATGCTCTTCTTTTGTCTCTCTACTTTTCCCTCAACCCAACCGTTTAAGCCTGGTTCTGAGATTTCTTCCTGTTAAAAGGGATTTTTTTTCCTGCACTGTCACCAAGTGCTTCCTCAGAGATTCCTTTGGTATGCACTAAGTGAATACCAGTGTGTGTTTAACATAATGCATGAGTCAAGTGTTAGAGGCACACAGTATATTATTCAGCAATAATCATACATCTCCGGCATATGCCAACTCAGGACTCTTTCTTTGTGTATATACACTATACATATGCATGTGTGTTACTAGAACAGGATATACATTTTGCATTTAGCTGAGGGTACATTGGTATCAGCATTCCCAGTGACCTGATGGGATAAGGAAGCAGCAGATTTTGGCAGCTGCATGTTAAGAGAGGATTATTTAGTGAAAGGACCTTCACTTTCCCATTTCGCATGACCTTTTAATTATTGATTTTCAGCTCACTAGGCCTCATCTCACCTCTCATCTCCTTTCCTTCTTCTCATCTGTGTCACTGCCTCTCCCTTTAGCTTCGTGGCTCTTTTTCTTCCAACACAAAATCACTCATAGCAACCCAAACGCACATACACTAAATTTGTTCTGTCCTCTCTCTCCCACTCGCTTCTCCCTCATGTGTTTCTCCCTGTCTTGTCTCCATATTAAAATGTGTAGCTGCTGGCCACTACTTGCAGTGTCAGCAGGGGGGAATGAGGAAGGTAATTCATACCAGGCTGTCACTGAAGCTGGAGGTGAGTGAGCACACCTCTTCCCTGAAAAGACAGCCAGAAATGAACCCAGCAAAGGACCTTAGAGGCATCAATAATCCAGCATCTCTCCTTGCACTAACAACAGCCTCACATGGTCTCATTAAACACTCCTGGTGCTGGCGTATATTTGTACAGTCGAACCTCAAACTGAGATAAATGGGAGCTCTCTCTACCTGCAACGCCCCTAAGAGCACATACCCCCTCAGTTATAGGCATCAGTGAATAATATTATTTGGTCAAATCCACTTAGTTCTCTGTGGAGATGGTGACACAAGTCTCTTGATGAGAAACGATTCCTGTGAAGGGATGTCAGTTCATGGAAAGCCTTCGATGTGTTTACACCCACATGAGGTATATTTTAGAGGAACAGCCCAGTTCTCTGAGACACCAGTGTAAACAGACTGTCACAGTTCTCACTGGAGCTCTGTTACCAAACCCACAAGGACACACACACAGAAAAACATACAGCTACATTCCCAGTGACAAGTGCGCAGTCATTCAGACAAAAATACACAGATACATTATGTATCTTCAATTCCCATCTTCGGCAGAGCTTTGACAGCATTCCAGAGGAGGCTGGGGACATTGAGTCTGAGTGGACCATGTTCTGCATCTCCATTGCCGAGGCGGCTGCATGGAGCTGTGGCTGCAAGGTAGCTGGTGCCTGTTGTGGCCATAATCCTTGAACCAGATGGTGGACACTGCAGCTAGCAGATACCGACAGTCCAATGGATTGCGACTCTGGCAGTAGCTGAAGCAAAAACTTGGGCATAGGAGGAGTTCGGTGCGGCCATGGAGTAAGACAGTTGGTCAGCCTCAAAACGATTCTGGCAAACCGTTAGGCGACTCAGGAGGGGAAAGTTGTGCTCTACGCACACGGTGTACAGTGGGGACGGGGCGCTGCCGACTTCAACTGAGGATACAGTGGAAGGAATACTTCGAAGATCTCCTCAATTCCACTGACACGCCTTCCATAGAGGAAGCAGAATCTGAAGATAAAGGGTATGACTCATCCATTGGTGGGGGTGAGGTTAATGAGGTAGTTAAACAGTGGCAGGGCCCCTGAGGTGGATGAGTTTCTCAAGGCTCTGGATTTTGCTGGGCTGTCTTGGCTGACATGCCTCTGCAATGTCACATGGAAGTCGGGTAGTTTCCTTTTTTAAGAAGGGGGACCAGAGAATGTATTCCAACTTCAAGGGGACCACATTCCTCAGCCTCCCTGAGAAAGTCTATGCGAGGGTACTGGAGAGGAGAGTCAGTCCATCGAACCTTGGATTCAAGAGGAACAATGCAATTTTTGTCCTGGTTGTGGAACGCTGAACCAGCTCTTTATCCACTCAATGATATCTGAAGGTGCGTGGGAGTTTTCCTAAGCAGTCTACATGTGTTTTGTGGCCTTTTGACAGGGCATTCGATCACGCCCCTCAGGTTCTACTTTGGTGGCTGCAGGATCTGGTCTCTGCTTTTTGCAGATGACGTGGTTCTGTTGGCTTCATCAGTTGGTGACCTCCAGCTTGTACTGGGTGGTTCGCAGCCGAGTGTGAAGTAGTGGGAATGACAAGTCTGAGGCCATGGTCCTCAGCCGGAAAAGGGTAGAGTGTCCACTCCTGGTCAGGGATGAGTTGCTGCCCCAAGTGGAGGAGTTTAAGTACCATGGGGTCTTGTTCACGAGTGGAGGGAAAGGCGTGGGAGATTGACAGATAGGCACCATGTCTGCAGTGCAGTGTACCCAACTGTTGTGGTGAAGACAGAGCTGAGCGTGAAAGTAAAGCTGTTGATTTACCGGTCAATCCTGTGTCCCTACCTGTGGTCATGAGCTCATCTCGGTCTCCCCCCGGATGAGCTGGAAAAGCTGGCCGGGTAGAGGGATGTCTTGATCTGGACCTGATAAGGGGTAGAAAATGAATGGATGGATGGATGGATGGACATGCTGAAACACAAAGTGAAACACATAACTAAGCATATCTTTACTGACAACATCCATTCCCTAACCATAACCTTTAACCTGCACATAATCCTAAAAAAGGATGCTTTAAGACACCAGACTGAGTGCAATGCCCTAGCTTTGGCAGATTGTTATAGAAACACAAACTAACATGCATTCATTCCTGGCAGGCTGCTGCCAGATTACCGACACAATTCAAAATAGTCATTTATGTACGCTCACCTCTAAAAGAGGCTCCCCACCCTGTTCCTCCTCTTTGCATCACCCTCAGGATAATTCTGTCCCAGGTATTTTAGGAATCTGTCTCGGGATAAGACAATCTAGGGACAGCTGCTCTCTAATTTTAAGTGGAGGGCTTGAGGATATGGGTGTCACAGAGAGAGCTGAGAACCAGTGGATATTAAAGTCAGTAAGAAAGCTGCGTGTTGCATGTGCATGGCAGAATATCATTGCACCAGCTTCTCTGACTACTATTCCCAAGGGACCCCTCCCGAGGAGGTCAGGACCTGATCTAAGGGCAAAGAGTGACCCCACCCACCCAACAGTCAACTCATGATCCACTGTGACAATTTCCTCTGTTGTTGCCATGGCAACAGCACCTGCCAATGAAAGCATGCACCGTGACACCGCCCCCTGTGTCATGGGAGTATGATTAAAGGGTTTGTTTGCTGGTGTGAGGGATTTTGTTAAATGAGAAAATATATCATTTATGTCAACAAAGAAAAACCCTTGTTTTGTGTGAGCTGGTTTGTGCATATGCCAGATCTGAAAGTATTAGCTGGAAATGTAGTCATCAGTCACTAATATCTGCTTGATCATCTGATGCTAACAGGTGCTGCTGGTTAGAGCTGCTGCTGCTGCTCATCAATTATGCTGTTGCATAAGATCCAGTTGGTTCATTACAGTGCATTAGCATCATGCCATTGATGTGCTGAATCAAAGCTGGTTCTTTTCCAATCATGCCAGTAACAATTTCAGGAAAATTTTTACGTGGGAGTCATGCAGGATGTCAATAAGGCGTTCCAGAGTGTGTCCTTCAGCCAGAGGCTCGGTGAGCTGGTTCATGGAGAAGAAACTGCAGGATGCAGTTTTGCAGATGATCCTGACCTCTGCTGCCTGTGATGCAGGGCAGGGAGAAAGGAGTAAAAAGGATTAAAATATAAAAATTGTGTTTTTGTGCAGGGCAAAGGTAGATGTAACAGTGTGGGGCCTGCAGGAGATCAAAACATAGTTCAAGCTTCATGATGTTACTGATTCTTTGACAAAGAGTTATGGGGATTTCTTACAGCTCTAGCTTGTGGTGCTATCATTATTAGATTGTAATAATTTGTAAAAGGTGTTTAAATGTTTTTTTTGTCCATCTTCTTTGTGGGTAGCAGCAAAGGTGGTGATTGCTGTAATTGTGATGTTTTTTTGATGATGTGTTTCTCAGCCGAGGCTGCTGTCAGTGGATAGGCTGCTTTCTCTCAGGTTGATTGCACAATGTTAGTGTAAAATGGTGAATCTGGGAAGAAGAAATGACCTTGTGCAAATTTTTTGAAACAAACAAAAACCTGGCATGGTGTAGAAACAGAAAGATCTAGCTAGCCAGAACTATTTCCAAGCATAGGAGCATTTGTTAATTACTGGGGCTTAAGGAAAAATTTAATGAAGCTGCCCCACAACTCATTTTTGCACCAGAGGTCCTGCAGCTTGTTATGAGGCAGGCATAATTCCACAGAGACCGTCAGGGTTGATTCAGACCTAATCACAGTTTATAGTTTGGCCATTTCTCAAAATTACTTCTTCTTTGACTCTCCTCAGATTAGTTTGACCTCTGCTCAGAACAAGACCAGTAATATTTCCTCTGCAGTCAGCAGTGTCTGCTCCACCTGCACAGAGTTATAATGTCAGAGCAGTCACTATAGGCTACCAACAGACCGTCATAGTGGTGTGATGGATGTCAGCGCTGCCAGCTCCTGCCGAGAACGCTGAGTCATTTATCGCATTCCCAGCATTCAGCAGGATGCTGCACCGGCTTCACTGCTCTGAATATTTACCTGGGGTCAAAATCCACAAAAAGCTCAGCACATCACTCTTTATCCTCCTTTAAATCAATCTGATTTGATGGTTTATCATATTTAGCACTTGCATCAACAGTTTGTTCCAGTTTATAACCTTGGTTTCAGCTGAGGGAAAACAAAAATCTCAGCCTACAGACTCCATCATGTAGTGAAAAGAAAACAAAGTAATAAATACAGCTTTGAACTTGAGAGCTCAGAGTCTGTTTCATTAATCAATGCCAGAGCTGCTGCTGGCTGTTCATCTTTCCTTTCCTCCCCTGCCTCCTCAGGGAGGAATTTTATCACTTTAAGGTTTCAACATTTTTACATTCCTCCCTCATTCGGTGAATTGAAATGAGAGAGGAAGTTTGGAGAATTTTATGGAGTGCCTACTTTTAATTTTTTCATCGCAACCTAAACAAAAATAAATAAAGTTGGAGCAAACTCTCCATCCAATTCAGGGTTGTGGGGAGGGGCTGGAGCCGATCCCAGCTGTCACTGGACAAGAGACAGACCAAAAAAAGCTTTCAGTATCTAAAAATGCAAAATTCAGAGTTTGTCTTGTGAAATCCTGCTGAACTTTCCTGTTTGAGACACAACTGCAGCTGGCTGCAGCACTTGTGTTGTTGTTGTAGCTGGATCTTCTCTAAACACTGTCTAAGAATATGCTGGTCCTCCAGCAACAGTACCCTCACTCACTCAGGCTTATTTCAGTCAACATACTTCAGGCCTGATGGCACAGCCATAAACTGACACTGAGTTACAGACCTGCCTTGGTATTTTAAGGCTAGAGGGGAAGCTTGCGTATATGATTCTTGAATAGTAATTATATTTATAGCCTTTGGTCTGTTTATATTTGCACACATCCAAGATGCTGGGTCTGGATTTCCCTTTCACCACCTGTTAAATTATGCCATCAGAGTCTAATAACATAGAAACTATTAATTAACTATTAACAGCCATGAAAATTAGACTAGCTTTTCAAATCTCATTGTAAGTTTTGGGTTTACTCTTGTTATGGTAAATGGACTCATACAGTATTTTGTTCCCCAAGACACCCTTGTGAATTCTCTCCACAAAATTCTCATTTTCAATGTGTCACATGCAAAAACCAGAGATGACATCTCCATATATTTTGCCTACGCACTGTAATGTGTACATGAAATAAATCTCACTCAGAGGAAGCACTGGAGTGGGAATCCTGGAGGTGGACAGGTATGTTGATCCTGAGAGTATATTGTGGAAATAAGCTTCTGTCAAAACAATATCACAGCTAGAAAGAGCTCGAGCAGATGGCGGGAGCTGGTACGCCTTCAGGGGATCGGTGCACCATAACGCTCAAACACAGAGTGGAAGCTGTGGATCTTTGTTGCCACTGTTCTGTCTGTTATGGTCAGTGGTTGACCACACAGCAGCTCAACGGACATATGGCCCAGTTTCAGAGCCACCAGGCACAGCAGGGATTTAGACAAGTGTGGAAAAATGTGAACCTGACTCTAGTGGTGAAAAACAATGTTTCATTACTGCACTAAAGAAATGCTTTTATGCATGAAAAGACATTTCAAGCTGCACAACTGCTTCCAGTATGAAACATGAGGGTAAGTCGGAGCTAGGTGCTGATAATCAAATGCACTTGATTAATTGATCATCAGCAAGTGTGGCAGTTTGCGCATTTGCAGCATTCAGGTGTGTATTAACAGAATGCCACAAGCTTCACAGGAGTGGACGGCTCTCTAATCGTTCGCTGTGATTTGCCTAAGCGACTATATTATCACATGGGTGCAAATCAACCTTGAGGAGCTGGCAGGGGAAATGCCCTTTAACATCCCATACAGTAACAGCTATACAGCAGTGCAAAAGTGATTTATAGTGGTGTGACAAAGAAAGTGCACCCTCTTTCAATTGTATGGTGTGTGGAAAAACTATCATCAGATGCACCAAACATTTCTGAGTTTTGGTGATATTCCAATCAATTATGAATTTCCCTTTGGGATCAATAAAGTCTCAATAAATTCTTATTCTTAGTTATTCTTATCAGGATCAACACAAATGAAAGAAAAGCTTTTTTTAAAATCAGTTAAATGGTGTCTTTGTTGTGGTGTGCACAGGAGTCTTTGGCAATTAGACCCCAAAGCAACATTATTAAATTTTGTGGAAAATTCTAGTTTAGCAGATGAAGCAATGCCCTCAGTCTGATGGGATGAGTGGGAGCATGAAGAGAAAGCCTGACAGAGAATATAAGCTGTAAACTCTTTTTTTTTTTTTTTTTTTTTTTTAAAGTTTTTTTTTTTCTTTTTAAAATTTTAC
>VUQS01046846.1:19074-43020 GCA_015108495.1 Heterochromis multidens
GGATAAAATTAGGCAACATTAAGTGCACTGTTAAAAAAAAGGGGGGGGGGGTAATATTCTGGCAGCTGAGGCACCTGAACAATACTGTAACAAGTCGGAAATTTACCATCCTGTAAAAACACCAAAATTTTCTGTAATTTCAAAATAATAATTTTATGGATATTCACAGTTGCATTTTTTTCATATTATTTTACACATTAAGACCTATTAATTCACTGTCTTTTTTTGTAATTTTAATTATATTTAATGTATTTAAAAATAACAGGAAAATTCTGTAAAATTCATTGGAAGAATTATGTTAAATTACAGATTATTTATTTACAGGGTAATATATGTCAGTGTACTATACAGTAAGCAGAAAGTGATTTGAGACCTACTGATTACCATCTAAACCTCATCACGTGCCTTTTTTCATCCTGCTGTAGCATGGATGTGATTTTTTTTGGTTCAAACAACAACTGTGCCTGCAGCACTGCAAAACTGAGAGAAGTGAATAGTGTTAGAAGACGAGGAACTTTCTAACTTCTGCAAACTGAAGTAAACAATCTAAAAAAATATCACAGTTCAGTCTCACTGTTTCCAAAACACATAAACATGGGTGAGAGCTTTTAAGCGTGCAATACCAAGAACTAAAAAACTAATTACAGTTGCAAAATTATAGCTTCTGTGTAAAACCAAGCACCTGACTTTTTAACGGGTTCTTCCACATCTCATTTGGTTAAGCAGTAACACAGAAATGTTCATCAGTTTGTCCGTGTTGTATCAGCTCATGGAATGCTGAAATATCCCTTCAGCTTTGGCATCTTCCCACTCTTACTCATTTATTTCCTTCTCCATCAGTATTTCTGGATGAGGCTTATTTGTCCTTCCTCAGTGACAGCCTTTTATGTAATGGTTCAACACTACTTAGGATCTATTTGTTCAGCTTCTAAGCCTCTCATCTCCCTCAGTGTCCATTATTCACACTAAACAAAAATTCCCTTTGTGATACAACATGGCTTCAATAAAAATTCTTCTTTATTTCTAATCAGCTGGGAAAACTGAAAAGCAACTTACAGATTATGGGTGACATGTTTTTAATTAAAACATATCTTTCTTGGGGGCAGCGTGGTGGTTAGCACTGTTGCCTCACAGCAAGAAGGTCCTGGGTTCAACTCCACCATCTGGCCGGGGCCTTTCTGTGAGGAGTTTGCATGTTCTCCCCGTGTCTATATGGTTTTCTCCCGCAGTCCAAAGACATGCAGTTAGAGGGGTTAGGTTAATTTGTGAATCTAAATTGCCCATAGGTGTGAATGGTTGTCTGTCTCTCTGTGTTGGCCCTGCAACAGACTGGCGACCTGTCCAGGGATAGACTCCAGTCCCCCTGCAACCCTGAATTGGATAAGCGGAAGTGAATGGCATTGGTTTTCAGTGTTCTCCCTCTCCCCTATAGTTGTAAAGCTACTAAATCAAAGTATCCAAGCAATAAAGAATCATTACAAAAACCAATCAATAATAATTTTAGTTCAAGTGAAACATTTCTTGGTGCAGTCTGTCCTCTTCACATCATTGAACAACACCACTTCATTATATGATTATCTTCAGTTGTGTTTGTGTTAATTATTCAATTTTTTATTTATTAGGTTTTTAGGTCACTATTAGTGGTGAGTCCATACTGAATGTGTCAGGTGTTCAGTTCATATAATGTTAATGTATTAGCCAAACAATGTCCATTAAGCATCAGCCTACATCATATAATACCCCTGTTTTAGCCTTGTAGTTCATATGATGTCAATGGTGTACTCTCTGTTTAGACCATGGAATGTTAGTAGGACAGCTGTCTATATAATGTCACTATGTTAGCGCCTCTGGCTATTTTTGACAGTTCAAGTCCACCCACTGACAGTGTGTAGCACTGTGTACAATACCAGCATTCATCTTTTCAACTGAAGTTCAGAGATAGAAAAGTGTAAAGAGGCCTCTTATCAGCTTCTGAAAGAGCCTCTCTGTCCCAATCATCCATCTGTCGCTCTGTCTCCCTCTCTTCCCTTCCCTATTCACACTTATCTCACTCTATCAGTGTAGACCCCTTGACACAATTCAGGCATTTTTGTTGATATTTAACAGACACTAAATATGTTGAACCAATCTGCCGGTTTGCAGCTTTTAACAGCCCAAAAAAATTCAACTTGAGATTGAGCATTAATTCTGTTTTTGTATGAGTTTGTCCTGGTGTTCACATGTGGATGTTTCAGCTTGTGTGTGTGTGTGTGTGTGTGTGTGTGTGTGTGTGTGTGTGTTTGTGCAAGTGAGAGATAGAAAAAGAGGAGATTCAGACAGCGATCCTCTTTTTTTCATACTCTGTGTGTTTGCATGCAAGCAGTGATGCGTGAGTGTGCACTTGTGTCTTTACAGAGTGAAGTTTTCTGGTGGGAAAGGTTTTGTCTTCCTTTCGGTACCCCCTTTTCACAAAGTGAGCCTGTGATTGGCCCCGGGCTGATGAATATTCACGTAGGTGACAAAGAACATAAACAAAGTTGAAGCCAATTATTCTTCCACACAGAATCATTGTGCTTGTGTGCGTGTGCGTGTCATGCATTTGTTGCATACGAGAAGAGAAATCATGCCAAAGTCGACCATGACGAATTGATTCGAGTTTTGGCTGCCACAGAGCTGCTAATTATCATGGCCCTACATCACAGAATTTAAACCACAATCCCAAAAAATGTCAGCATGGGTGTTAAAGTATGGCCCTGGTGCGGATGTTCAGTAGAGCTCAGCAGTGTATATTGTGCCCCAGGGTCCATGGTTCCACATTGACATTTCTCTGTGTAGAGCAATAGCAACAAAAAAGAGGGGTGGAAATCTACACAAAAGATGGATTGTTTCATGTAAGTCGTGACCTCTGAATAGTTTTCCTACTGCTTCTCGCAACAAGACCTTTCACCTACTTTAAGACCTTTCCACTTTGATCGCATGAGAAAAGGGACTCCCTTTCCTCTGTTAGAGACTAAAGAAGTAAGACATGCCATGTCTCTTCCCTTACTGAAAATGTGTCGTTATAACTAATGTTATTATCTTTGTCTCACCCTTTTTTGTTAATTCTTTTCTCTGTTTTATTCAATTTCTTTTGGATCACTGAAGAATAATATATTGTACTCTTTACCAAGGGCTATTTTTAAATTTGTCCTCATTTTAAGTTACTTTGTGTAAGCTAAATTTCTATCATGTAAGGCCTGGAGTGACACACAAACACACACAGATTTTGTTGAATGAACTTTTTTGATTAAATGAAAGTTTAACCCAATTTAGTAACCGGACCTATTTGCAACAGTGAAAACCAGTCAGTTATTTTTTTTTTTTTTTTTTACATATATGTGCTTTTTTCCTCTGGCCTAGTGAGTACCATTTATCTATCTTATTCATTTTGGTGTGTCAAACTATTTTCTTTCATACCATATTATATTTTCAAAATCTTTAAGCAGAATATAAAATTAATGAGGAAAATTAATAATCAAGTGCCAGAAGCATGAAATCTGAACATTAGATTTGAAGAAATAGCTTGACAAATATCATTGAAATTACAGTTTTATTCACCAAATACATTCTGTATTTCTTTCATAGGGCGGCGCTATCTCAATCCTGACAGCCTGTGAAAGACCTGGTGATTTTGCTGGAGTGGTTCTGATAGCTCCCTTGGTCCAGATGAATCCAGAATCAGCCACACCCTTCAAGGTACCACATAACTGGTCACCAATCCTCTAAATCACTATTATCTTCTTTCTTTTCTTTTTCTCTCCTCTCCCAATCCAAGAGTCAGTTATCTTGCTGCACTCGGGCCTGCTCTGAATGATTTCTATAATACTCATAATACTGACTTGTTTTGTGTGTTTCAAAGGCGAGAATCAGTTTAGATTTCACTAGAGCTGCATTAACAGTCTTTCACTGAATCCTTGATACAAGTGTGTCCCAAGTATGGCCAGTCTCTGACAAAACTGATATCAAACTCACAGAGGAGGCTGTTTTAACAGGAATACATAACTTTTTTCTTCCTTAAGGCATGCAAACAGGTGAATTACAAACCTAATACTTATACTAATACCTAATACTGTAACTTCCTAAAGGTGTTGTGTGAAAATAAACTGTGCTTTTCTCTGTTTGTAGGTTTTTGTGGCAAAGCTCCTGAACCACATGCTGCCCAGCCTCACTATGGGCTCCATCGAATCCAAATGGCTCTCACGGGACAAGAGGCAGGTGAGAGACTTATGCCAGTGGGTGTGTGTTTTGGGTGGTTGAGCTCTCTTGTTGTTTGAAATTTAAATATCACTCATGGGGATTGCAGGAAATAGAATTTCCAAGGTGTCGAGGTGTAAATTTGTCTGGCGCTGATTGTTTATGCTCATATCAAGTCACATTTTTTGGGAAATCCCAGGACGAAACAACACCTCTTGATAGATACTCTGTATCTTTTTCAAACAGCAGTCCAGGTTTGCTTGCGTGCGGTATTGTGTTATTTTGTAAACACAGTGCATTTATGCTACACACCCATGTTTTTGTAGAGCCTCTAGAGACACCGCAGGAGAAACAGAAACAAACACACAGGCATGTCCACACATCTGAATTTTGCACGTATTTGAGTCTGTGCTTTCTGCAGTTGTGTCTGTGTGTGTGTGTGTGCCTATTTTACATCAACAATCCTAGATCCTGCTACTTGTGCTTCCTACAGTCAGTCAGAGACCGTGCCCTCTTTTCATGTGCTTTGAGTAGACTAGAAAGATCCATTTCACAACTGAATACGACACTGTTCAGTGAATGAACGTCTCATTCGGTTTCAGTACATAAATGTTCAAGGCCTCAAGAGGTTCTTTCACCAAAAGAGGAGAAAAGTCAAAAAATTAATGAAGGTTTGTGTTGCAGAATTTATCTTTCTTTTTTCATCATCTGCCATCAGTCAGTTCACAAACTATTTTATTATCTGTAGATCCTTTTGAAGAGCCTGGCTCTGGAAACCACTGGGCATCACTGCCTAAGAGCATATCACACAGCTAAAGCCATCCACACTTTAAACTGCTTGTCACATCAGTCATGTAGGCTGGTTTTGAGCAGAATGAATACTTTCACTTTAAGTGAAATTTACTGATATTACTGTTATGTATACTGATAATGTTCTTTTTCAATGTATTTTAAAAGGGTAATGAAGTTGTTTTGCATTGCGGCATTGGTACTTTTGCACAGGTAACTGCAAGTTATTGTTGTACAGCAAGCTTTCAGGGAGGCCAGTTGTGTAATATTCAAGATGCACACAACAATGTCCAAAGATCGCCACCCAGCAGGGGGAAAACTGATGCATTTAATACTGCATATTTTCCCCATGCTTCTTGTCTATCTCTTTACTGACTGTCACATAACGGCCAAATGCCAAAAGTTTCTGAAGACACCACGTTTTTTTCAGGATGCCCACAGTCAGTGATGGTGTATCTTGCGATAAAGCCTGAAGGGTTACAGCATAACGCAGAACCATAAACGAAGCATTGATACACATACATACAGATACAAAGTTCAATCAGGCCACAAGAATGCTTCACAAAAAACATACTGTCAGTTACGTTCTGCACATTATCATAACTTTATCTTTAAAGTGTGAAATACAGTGTGAAACTTTTAGTAGAGAAAACATTGAAAAAGTGAGATCTAAAAGAAATAATGAGCTATTACGCTCATCAAAACATTTTGAAGTTAACTGATTTCATTTTGTAGACAAAGTTTTTGAGGAAAGATTAGATGGGAGCATGTCACGTACAAGATGAAGTTTCACAGACTCCTGGGCCGCTGTAGTATCACAGCTCAGCTTACGGCCATTCATTATTCAAGGCACCTGTGGCACTTGAAGAATCCTGCTTCTGTTGAAGTCAACCTCAGCTGAGTTTACATGGATGCTGAATAGACATGAGTAATTGTATGACTTACTGTATGTGACAGCTACATGGAACTACAAGTTTAATGTCAGAGAAACAGGGCGTCCCCTCTGCTATTCGACTCTGATTTAATGTAAACCTCCTTTTTCCTTTCTGCCTGCTTTAATGTAACTGTCCTTTATCATCATCCTTCGCTCACATTTTTATTTCTCAGCCCAACAAAACTCCCTGTCCATTTATTAGCAACCATTTGCTCCCGCTTCCACTCCAACTGTTATGGATTTCCCAGGAGTCTTTTAATTTTCATGGCCATATTTTCTCCCAAAGAACCATTTTTCTTCTCTCAGCGTTGTGCCATATTTGGAGAAAACTACAGTATGTATTTACATATATACACAGAAAGAAATTAGAAAGTAGACTACAGATTCTGTCTGTATCACAGGTTGCATTAACAGTTTTAACCCTGTAAAGCCTGAACCATAAAATAATTGCCAGAAAATTTTTTTTTTTTTTTAAACTGGGGTGTTTATTGAACATTCTGACAAATTAAAATAAAAGAAAGGAAATATCACTTTGCATGTATGATATTTAATGTGTATCGTTTTTACTACATCTGGCATTTTTGTGCAATTTATTGCTTACAGTAGCACTGCATGCATCTGATTGTAGACAGCAGATTTTTCAGGAAAAACAAAATCACCCTGATGATGTAGAGGTCTCAAAAACGCATGTATCAAATGTGATAAACTTACAGAGTTAAAGGAGCATTTCTGCCCTCTGAAAGGATTGCTGAGTTGATTCAGCAGGGCCAAAACGACGTCTCTCAGCTTAATTAGAAAGAAGAACAGCAGGAATGATCTTACATCAATATCAGTCCAACATCCAGTGGAGAAACATGATAAACTAAAACATCTCCACCCTGACCTCTTTTGTTTCTCTGTCTCCTGTCAGGTGGAGGCATATGACGCTGACGAGTTGAACTATCACGGCGGGATGCGAATATCATTCGGCATGCAGCTGATGGCAGCAGTGGAGCGTATCGAGAGGGAGATCCCGTCCATCCGCTGGCCCTTCCTGCTCCTTCATGGTGATGCTGACAAACTCTGCGACATCAGAGGCTCCAGGATGATGTATGAGAATACTTCGAGTACAGACAAGAAAATCAAGGTGTGTATGGTTTGTTTACAGAAAATTGTAGCTGACTGATTTTGAACTTTGTTAAAATTTATACCACGGTGTCTTTGTTTTTTTATCTTGTTTTTTATTTCTATTGAAAATGATCATCAAACTCAGAAAATATTACACTCACCAGCCACTTTGTTAGGTACACCTTACTAGTACCAGGTTAGACCTTTTTTGCCTTCAGAGCTGCCTTAATTCTTCGTGGCATAGATTCAACAAGGTGCTGGAAACTTCCTCCAAAATTTTGGTCTATATTGACCAGATAGAATCACACAGTTGCTGCAGATTTGTTGGCTGCACATCCATAATGTGACTCTCCCGTTCCATCACATCTCAAAGGTGCTCTGTTGGATTGACTGTAACTGTGGAGGCCATTTGAGCACAGTGATCTCACTGTCATGTTCAAGAAACCAGTTTGAGATGATTTGAGCTTTGTGACATGGTATATTATCGTCTTGGAAACAGCCATCAGAAGATGGGTACACTGTGGTCATAAAGGGATGGACATGGTCAGCAGCAATACTCAGGTAGGCTGTTTAAACAATGCTCAGTTCCTACTAAGGGCCCCAAAGTTTACCAAGAAAATATCCCCCACACCATTACATACTCTGAACCACTGTTACAAGGCAGGGTGGATCCATGCTTTCATGTTATTTACTCCATAGTCTACCATCTGAATGTTGCAACAGAAATCAAGCCATCAATAAGGCATTTTCACTCAGAAAACTGGATATTTTCTCTTATTCAGACCATTCTCTATAAACCCTAGAGATGGATGTGGGAAATTCTCAGTAGATCAACAGTTTCTGAAATACTCAGACGAGCCCATCTGGCACCAACAACCATGCCACATTCAAAGTCACTTAAATTACCTTTCTTCCCCATTCTGAGGCTCAGTTTGAATTTCAGCAGGTCGAATTGACCAGGTCTACCTGCCAATTGCTGCCATGTGATTAGGTGATTAAATATTTGGGTTAACAAGCAGCTGAACAGGTGTATCTAACAAAGTGTCCAATGAGTGTATATTAAGTGGACAATCCGAAAGAGACACAATGCATAAATATTAGGGAATAAAGTTGCCACCAGCACTGACACTTTAAAAATGATTATTCAAAGTTAAAAAGCTGAGGCCTTTGTGTTTGACTAATATAGAAACTGCTAGCTCTTAAAATCCATTATTATTAAAATATAACATATAGAATGTAACAAATATAACATAGCATACACCCCAACCGGTCACAGCAGATGGCTGCCCCTCCCTGAGCCTGGTTCTGACGGAGGTTTCTTCCTGTTAAAAGGGAGTTTTTCTTTCCCACTGTCGCCAAATGCTTACTTATAGGCGGTCGTCTGATTGTTGGGGTTTCTCTGTATTATTATAGGGTATTTGCCGTTCAATAAAAAGCGCCTGGAGGCGACTGTTGTTGTGATTTGGCGCTATATAAATAAATAAAATTGAATTGAATTGAATATAGATGGGTGACAAATTAAAGGAAAAATATAATCCCTAGACTTTACAGTGAGGGGATTTTAAGCATTTTATGTTGTGGAGCATTTTCTGGTGGCGTGGTGCAACACCTGCCTACACTTATACTATATTATGGAATGCAGCAGCTTAAAGCTTTTAAAATCCCAAGAGATTAACCATGGGTATTTGTAAAGAGGGAAGTTTCACACACTACATTATCACATGGTTCATCACATGGGGGTTAAAAAGAGGATGAACAACAGACATCAAAATGAGACACAAGAGAAGTGAAACAGAGTGTAATAAATGTTCTGTTCTCCTGCAGCATCATGAGACAGAGAGTGTAGAGAGCAGAGAATCAAGCGGTGCTTGTGAGGCTCAGACACTGCTTTATCACATGTCTTATGGAAGTAATAATTGGACCAAATGAAGGGGCTTTCCAAGTTAGCTCAAACTGTAATAGGAAGTCATTTGATCACACCAAAGTGTTTGTTTATCTCCTTTTGTAGTAATTCCCTGTAGGTTTTGCAAAGCAGGAAATATCTGTTTCCTACTTTGACCCCTGAAAACCCACACTGCAAGTTGTTTAAAAGAGGTCTTTATATTTGGCTTAGTTTTCCAAAAAAGCATTGCAGAACATAAATAAAACAGTTTCACATACATCCCTTTGACTCTTTCTTATTGTTCCTAAATGTTACCCCAGATCTACGAAGGAGGCTACCATGCTCTTCACCATGATCTCCCTGAGGTGGCTGGGTCCGTGCTGAAGGAGGTGACCACCTGGATCACAGAGCACCTCCCAACTACAACATCCCCAAAACCACAAGGCTCGTAAATTTGTGGCCGGCACACCTCTGTTGAAGTTCTAAGGAAACTGTCAATCTTGTCATAAAAAGCCTGCTCACGTTCCTGTATAGTATCAGGCATAACAATACTACTGCACTTTCCTGTCTGGGATACATTTGGGCATACTGATGGACATTATAATCTCTGTATAACAGGTTTATTAACAAATCCTCTGGGCTACTGTGCAAAAAAAAACACCCCTCCCTTCTGTGTATCTGTACATCAGGCCACTGATTTAAATTGGGTGATGGGTCAGTTCATATTGTAAATACTCTGTAGCAATGATCAGCGTCGCGGCAAAATTTATGATCAGGGATGTGCCTCATGTGTTCCAGCCAGTGAGTTTCTTTGGTTCACATCATCTCCACTGAACTGCTCATGTGCAGCTTTTAGCGAGTAAAGGTTGTCACAAACTTTACTCTCTAAAAGCTAGGGTTCGAAGTGCAATAATACCTTTCATTTCCTCATTATATAAACAGGCCAGATCTTTTGAATATTAATATTAATACAAGGGGCACCAGAATGCAACGGACATTTCAAAATATCTCAACTGTCATTAACAGACGAGTTAGAGATCAGGAACAATAGGAGGACAGCATATAGGCAGCTTTTGTAGAGCCGATCAAAAACATGTACTGAAAGCACTCTATATGTATGCCTTCTCATGACTTCCTCTTTGTTTGATCTGAGGACAGATGGTTAGCCTAAAGACAGATGGTTGACACTGATACATGATATGAGGATACGGTCTTGTAGTTCGTCTAAATCCAGCCTATGATCTGGTTTCAGATTTTGTCCTAATGACGATATAAGTACTTCTTAACTGCCTTCATCTAACTGAGTGACCAATGGTTAAAATATTTATCCATATAAGTGCTATATATGTGAGCCTAGTTAAGAGTGTAGGATTTGGGTAGTTGAAGTTGCTCTGAATCGCTCTGGATGTGGGAGGTCAAAGGTCAAATGATCTCTCCACCCTGTAGGGCCTTTGACCTTTAAGGCCATAGTTGAGTTCACTGTCAGTTGTTCATTGAGGCCAAGCCTTCATTAATTAAGTTCAGGCTGCAAACTAGGGGGCCCAGCTGTAAAATGAGTATGGCTTAGGTTGGTTTTTTTATACTGGAAATCCCACCTGTTCTATTTTTAATGGTCCTGAAGTAAAACCCTGTCACCTTCAAGTGTCAGCAGCAGTGTTAGCATTGAAAATCAACCCTTGCTTGATATGCCTTTTCAGCTGAACCAGAGCAATAATGTCACAGTAGCTTATATTTGTGGTTGCTCTGTAATTATAAGCTAGACAGACGCACTCTCAACTACCTATTTCACAGTGTCAGGTAGACTGTAATTGTTGGCTACAGACACTTAGTTTTTACCTGTTCTTCAAGCATGATGGGGTTTCAGATTTTTAAAGTTGCACCACTCACAACTTGGAAAGCAATTAGGATGTTTATGGTAATTCCTTCTCGACACCAGACATCAGTGATACAGTTTTTAATGACTTGTTCTATAGAGAATACGTCCAGTGAACAGTTCTTTGATAGAGATTCAATTGGCCAGCCTGTTTTTTTTTTTTTTTCAATATTACCCAGAGTTCAAAGAGACTCATGCACAGAGTAAAGGGGAAGCGCACTGTGGTAACCACGGTGACCCTTACTCATGTGTAGTCACAGCAGCAGCAGTGTGGCAGCAGGGTACTTTTCTTTTTTTTTTTTTATTCCACTTGTGTTGTCACCAGGGTGACCACTACCAGAGTGACAGAATGAGAGGAATTTCTGGCCTCTCTCTCTGTTTTTTTTAACTTCACATCTCTGCGCTCTGTCTCTCCTTGTCTCACCCATACTCTTTTGTTTTTTTGTTGTTTTTTTCAGCCATAGTAACCACTGCTCTTTGTTCTATCTATCACACCGGCCTTTGTTCTAATACATATTCAAACATCTTATACTATCAGCCACCCACACTGTCCCTAGTGGCCAATTATCAGAGCTGCAAGAGGTTATATTGTAAAGTGTTAGAATAGTATTTTCATCTATTTTTTGTTTTGTTTTTTTGTTTTTTTCTTTTCCGATTCTTTGGCCATATGGCTACCACCAAGGGTGTTGGATGCAGGTGGGGGTAAGGGGCCATTAAATCTTTTTCTATCTTCAGCTTCTTCTTTAGGTCAGCTGAGGTGCTTTAAATCTTTGCTTTATGGGCCAGAAATTGTGTTTCTTTGCCATTAACCAATAAGAAAGACTTTTAAATCATAGCACAGCAATCTTAAGGAATAATTTAACATGTCATGTCTACACATTTTAGTCTTCCAAATGATCAAAGGTTACATAAAATAACTGATACTGAGGGAAAAGGCTCTTTTATCAGCACTGGCTTAGGCAGTAAAGCATATGGGTTTTTTTTTTTTTTTAATCATAAGGTCAGCAGTTTGACTCCCAGGCTTGACCTCTTTAGGAGCAACTTATTTGTTTCTTTTTTTGCCCACCTACTTCTGAAATGAATCAAGCACGACATACCCTTTAACTTACCACAACACCGTTTAAATGTGACCTAAAATCGCTTACCTACAAGCTCTGATGTGTTTTCCCGCTTCTATTTTTATTGTTCCTGATGTTTTCAGACTGAACTAAGTCAGCTGTATTACCGTGTTGCATTAGAAAATTAGATAATTAATTGTTATCAGCAGGGTAAAACATTTCAGAGTGCTTTGCGTAATGTGTGAAATACATTAAATAAGAAATGCAACTAGAGACAAACAAATCAATGTAAAGGAGAGAATAATTAGAATGAACTTCAGGATGTAAGTGCATCCTCTTCTCTATTTTTGCATTTGCCAGAACAAATATCGGATTACTTTGCTGTGGGCGCAGACATAGATGGAGATGTAATGTATTCATCAGCCCCGGTGGGAGTCAGACCCTTAACCTCAGCTGAACTGCAGGGGTTTTTATCACCAGCCCTTCAAACACAATCTGCTCCTGATTAGGCTGCAGCAGGAACAGCGCACACAAGTGTTACGCGGTCCCAGTTTTATTCAAACTCATAATAGCACCCCTGCTGCACCGCATCAGCGCAATTGTTTCAGCCTTGCAGGCTCCTGCGTAATTTCAAAAGCTCTACCTGTCAGACTACATGAGTGCATATTACTGCTGTCGCTGTCTATGGGGGTGGAGAGAGATGGAGATGTGGTGAGAGGAGAAGAGAAAGAAAAAGGAGAGGAGAGAAGCTGTCAGTAACCATGGCAGCACTCTTTTTTTTTTTCCTTTCAGAGAAATCACCCAGTAAAAATGTGGATTCATTAATGCTACATGAAGTATGGCAGACGTTGCTGTGCTTTCAGGGCTGGTTGTCCATTTGCTGCTCTGAGGATTCCCTTTTGTGCGAGCACTGAGATAAGAGAGCAAATAATTAGCATCATCAGCTCACAGTGAATAATAAGAGCTGCACACACTCACTGAAGTCTGGTCTGCTGTTTGGACCGAAAACACACTATTTCCATCTAAGGAATGAATGATTTTTAGGACATAAAAAGGCCTTTTTTTTCACATGAGTGTGAGGAGGACTGCCATACTGAGACAGAGCCGTGTCCACATATACCACTCTGTTAATAACTGATAATCCACTTGACTGTTAAGATCCTTCAGTTTGTAGGACAGAAATTCTAGATTAAAGTAGAGAAAAGACAGAGGGCAGGAAAACACTGAATCTAATTGGGCTGTTTCATAAAAAATTTATTTTAGCTGGCCTACAGCGTTGTTTAATTGGGCCAATTTTTTTTTAATTTTGTTTTTTTTATTTCGACTTTATGACTGTTTCTAAGAGAAAAGCTGTTATATGCTAATAAGCCTGAGGGGCACAGGTCAGTGTTTATTTAGTTTTATAAGATTAAAGTGCACTTGAAAGATTCAGTGCAGAGTTTGCATGATAGAGTCTACAGTCAGTGCTCAAGAAGCCAGCAAGAGTTGAAGGGGTCTTCTTCCAAAATGAATGTAAATGCAGGAAAACAACTGTGTCTTATTTTCATAATCATGTGTGTAAAAACAAAAACAGATGTTCCAGGTTGTTAACACGTAAACCTGAAAGATTTGAAACGTCATTTTGGAGCAACACCCCGGTACAAATCTTGCTGTTTTAACAAACAGTTTTGACAGACTTGATTTGCAACTGCTAGGTTGCTGAACATAATTGTAATACTCTGTATATAGAACTGCTGACAAATTTTGTTGGAAATACAGAAATGAAGACTACATTGTATTTTACATATCTTTTATTTATCTTGTCCAAAGTATTTATAGAAATTTGTTTAATGTATAGGCACCTCAGTATTGATAACACATCACGACAAGGCACTTTTTATACCATAATCCAGTCCCTCATTGTGTTTCCCAGCTACACAAGACTTCATAACACTTCTGTTGTTATGGAAACTGGTTCAAGTTTGTATGTCTGTACAGTTAGCAATCCAGAAAATGTTTGACAGTGTTTCTGATGAGAGAGTTTAACTCTGTCTACTTAAGTTGATGTCTTGAAAAAAGTCACATCTTGTGTTTGTCACATATTTCTGAATGTTTCAACTTCCTGATTTTTATTTTTTTATTTTATTCTTTTAACAATATTTTTTAACAAATTATTAACAACCAAAGGGTGTTACTGCTAAAGCTTTGTTGCCTTGTACTTCTTTCCAAAATTTGATTATCAGGAGCTAGTTTTCTCTTTTCTTTTGATCTTTAAGAAACATGGGGGGTTTTTTTTATGTCAAATTAAATGGACATGAGTGCGAAACTTTTATGTAACACCCATAATTTATAAAACACTTATACATCAATCTATCAAAAAAAATGCAGGTATCAGGTTTTCTGGCAGAAAAAAAACAAACTCAAATTCATTTGTGGAAAATTTTAAGTGAAGAGATGAGATTTTTGTGACAATAACTTTTGTACATTTAGTTTTGAATCGTGTTCTGGTGTTGTCTGTGCCTTATTACTCTAATGAATGTGAATTTGTGCTCATGTGTGAGTCTGTGAGTGTTTTCTGCACATGTTACCTAAAACATGGAGAGCTGTGTTAAACACGTGTTTCTCTGTTACTCTGGTTCTGTGTGTGTATGTGTGTGTGTGTGTGTGTGTGTGTGTGCGTGTCATCACATCTGTTTCTATTTCTGGTTGGGTAATTGTGTCTTTTTGCTTGTCGTCTTCCTGTCTGTCTCTTTCAACTGATGTCTGTCTAAATTTCTGTCTAATCAGGGGTCTAAACAGATTTAGGTCAAAAACGGTTTCTGAGTCTTTCAGTACAGGCTGAGCTACAGCACATAAATACCTCCCAGATTCTTTAACGACCTGTTTTGTCTAAGCCATCTAGAGAAACGCAATATTTTACACAAAAGGGGATGCATTTGGTTTGCTAATATGGCAAAATTGTTGTAGGGTTGTTTCTTTTGCTCCCAGTGGGACCCAACAGTAAAAACAGGAAGTTCAGTCCATTACATAATAATAATACAAGCCTTTGTAAAACAACACGAATCAGATGTGGGTTTTTCTGAGTTCATTCAGACTATCGTGTATTGAATGGCTGCATTATTTAAATGCTGTGAGGTTAAAATTAAGTTTTGTTTTTTTTTAATAACTCTACAAATAACTCTTTCAAAGTGGAGATTAAGGGAGACAATACATAACATAGCACTGAAATCACAATTGTATTATGTATCTTTGACAGAGTCTACTTTAATCTGCGTTCGTGTGAGTATTTCATTTTGATTTCTAAGTGTGGCACAGTAGTCTTGATACACTTGTAGGTAAAGCTCTACATCTTGATTGACTGAGGAATTTTTAGATTTCAATCAGCTGCAAAGGAAAACTCAGAAAAAGAGTGATACTTTTATTTCTTTTTTTTTGGCACTGTGGAAAAAATTGTAAACCAAACCCTGACATCATCATCATGCATGTGCAATATCAAGTCAATCAAATGGGAGTTCGTGTTTATAGGCCATAAAAAAATGTTTTTTATGACAAAAAATTCTTGAGTCTTCCTTATTAAAATTAGATGTTTTTTCCTCAGTTTATGTAGTACTGGATGAAACTTTATGTTAACAGTCTAGTGCTGATATTCATCTATGAGGTGTCAAATGTGCCATTTTTTTATTTTCTACACCTCTAAAGACAGTGTGCTGCACACCTTCATTTAACATCGCCCTATACTTCTCACTGATGCATCATAGTCACTTCATGAGTTTTAGCATTTAACATTTTACTTCAAATCTGGCACAAAATTGTATATAATGTGTAATAATGGAAATACTTCTGAATGGCTGACTGTCAAATCTATTTGTTACTAGACTGTTGATAACGTCCATGCTCTCTTACAGAATAAATGACTGTTTAACTGTACGAGCTGGCTTGACTGACTACTTTCTCTGATTCTCTATGTGACTGGGTATGTGTGAAGAGGGAATGTTATCAGTGATGTTCATTGTTGTTACTTTATTTTTAAAATATATTTAAATCATGCTCTTAATACTTTACAAAGAAGGACAGGGCATCATGTGTGACGATTTTTCGTATATAGTTTTTTCAAAGAGTGCAACCAAAGAAAAGAACATGTGGATTCAGCTCCTACTACAGGTAAAATAAAGCTTGGGGAGTTAAATTTCATACAGTAACACATAGTGCAGAGTTAAGTGAGGTGTGACACAGGTCAGTAGGCTTTCTGACTTGGGTCAGCCTGGTTCCTGGCAGTGTTTCATGAGCAAAACTGAAGACTTACCTTTAAAAAAAACTGCATTTTTTAGGCAGACTGAAAAGCACACATTAGGCAGTAGGTGGCAGTATTGTCTCATATATTTCACTGAAGACAGCCTTGGTTATATGAATGTGGTACTGGAACTGTGTTTCCAAATTGGTACACACATGTAAGGCATGAATGAACTGAAGACTGGTGTGAGACTGGTTTTTTCCAGTCTTGGAGCATGAATGTACTCTGACTTCTCTTGTCCACAAGCTAAGGTCCTTGTGTTAAGCCTCTTATCCTCCAGGTGCCTTCTCGCCTTTCTCTCTGTGTCTTTGCTACTGCTCTGTCTACCACTCCCTATCCTGTGTGAATGGGTGTGTATGTGTGTAATAACTCTGCTCACCCTATCTCAGGAGTGGGCGTGGCCACCTGAACTCCACCTGACACACCTGTCACTCATCACCCTCCTCTGCAGTATTTAAACCCGGCTCTCCTCATCATTCACTGCCAGATTCTTGCACTACACTGGTGGTAGTATTGCTTAAGCTTGTATGTATAAATACTTACCTGCTGAAATTCCAGCCTTACTCACCTTTGCTCGTACCTCATTGCCTCAGATTAATTCCTGGAGAGTCAGCTGATTGTTTTGGGAGGAAGGCAGCCCTAAGACCAGCAGAACTACCCGTAAGCAGAGTGAACAGTTGGAGAGCAGAGCCTGGGGAGTGTTTCAGCAACAAACCTGAGAGTCAGATTTTATAGAGATTTGAACTTGGATTTTGTATGGAGCTTCAGATTAATTAACCTGGGAGAGGAGTGGAGTCTGATTTGTAAAGCCGGCTGAACTACTATGTAAATCTCACTTCTCATCTGATTTGATACTCGGACTTGTGAATGAATAATCTGCCTGTGGATCCTTGCAGATTTATCTGGTGGAAGAGACTGAACCTGACCCCTGAGAGAAATATTTTTAAGTTTCTTTCTGCATCCTTCTGATTTGTTCTGTTATCAATTTTCTTAGTAAAATCCATAACCTTTTCAGACCATCTGCCTTGAGTCTTTTGGTACCAAAACATAACACCTTGTTTAATAAACCTGGCTATATTCTCTGAGTGACAACCCATTATAGATCATAATATTCCTTGAGTTTATTTGGCTTCATACATGAAAGAGTGACTGCACAGGTGAGGCAGAATAGAAGTCTTATAAGCCAGGCAAAGCACATCACTGCAAGCATATGACAAAGGCCCTATCATAACTCTTCTCTCCTCCTCCTCGTCCATCTTCTTGTCAACACCTGATAACAAATAAGAGGGAAAATTGCTGTATGTCTAAGTCCAAGACATAGGTGTTTAGAGAGGATAAATACTAAAACTGTCTCATTTTCTTTCTCTTCCCCATTTTCTCTCCTCCTCCTCCTCCCCTTTACTCTGAAAATGTAGGTTAGTAGCTCTCCTTGAGACATTTTTAGAGTTTTTCAGAACCACATTAGCAGTAACTCCCAAAGGATGACACTTCCAGGAAAACCAAGGCCAGAATTCACTTTCAATTCAGATTAAATTCTGAATCTGGATATTGTACCCCCATGGTAAATACGCAAACTAACTGTGGGCCATTTCATACATACAAATTATACACAGGATAAGGGATAACAGTGTGGTTTACAACAACTGATTTCAACAGTGTAATCATTTTCCATCATCTAACCTGTTAGATGACAAAGTGGAGGTATGTTTTTATACATATAAACATTTTACCTGTTTTATGTTGAGTTTATTCTCCCAGCAGGGGGAGCCTGGAGGTATATTTTCCCGTGTTTGTTGGAAACAACGACCTAAGCCAATCAGAAACCGGTTCAAGGAATTAAATCCGGGCTCGTTGTGGCCATGGCAACGGATTTACCTTGGTGACAGCTGAGAAATAGAAATGGAAGAGGAGATGCGACATGGGCTGTAATGGTCCTGAGCAATACTCTCAGAATACTTCAGATCCACCCTCAGTGACCCCACTCCACAATGACAGGTTCATTTCTGCAGGGGGGTGGACTCACTGAAGATCTGCATTAAAACAAAGTAAACAAGAGCGGGAACATGGAAAGGGAAACAGCAATCATCAGTAGTAGCTTAATTCAGTAGAGCTGTGTGTATAAAAATAGAAGTAAACATAGACTGGTGCATTTACTGAGATGAAATGCGATTTAGAAGGTTACATGAAGATTTGGTGTATTAGCTCAGAGGATGATAGCAGAGACTGCTGTCTAATCTGAACAGACCTATGAAAGCCCTGAGAGTCTGGAAAGAAGTAACGCATGATGGATGGATGGCAGGTTAGGGACGAAAATGAGAAAATGATGAGAGCAAGTGAAGTGGTTTTGACCCTTTGCACAATTAACACCAGCGAGGTTAAGGCTGTTCAAGAAAGGTATTCCGTTGCACCTTTTTTTTTTAATATAGTTTACTATTTTATTCCCCTCTGGGATCAATAAAGTTATTCGTATTCGTATTTGATATCAACCCATCTCAGCAGTTGATTTGTGAGGAAAATGTGAGTTACCTGGGTTACAGTGCAACAAAACTGAGCATTTTAGATGCAAGTTACTTACCCTTGTCATTCTTTTCCCACACCATAACTGTAATATTATTTCACAGAGACATCCCACTAATAGCTGCACAAATGCAGATACTCACATTCAACAGCTTCTGCATATAGAAAAATGTTGGAAGGAATTTATTTGAGCAGTTAGATTAGTTAATTATTGTATTATTATTTTTTTTTTTATTAATTTATTTTTGTCTTTCTGAACATCTTTACCAAATTGTCAAGGCCACTTCTGTAGGTGTGGTCCTCCTGTGACTGTACAAATATGGTTCTGCCTTCTCTACCGCGTCTAATCCCGTAGCCGTGTCTAATTGGCTGTGGTATTATAAAGTTTTATTTTGATTGGCCCTGCTTCCTGTCAATCTGCGTCAAACGCGCTCGGCTCACTGTGTAACCACGCCTTCTCATGCTTTCCGGAGCCAGCGGTTCATTCGTGCGTGTAGATTTGTGGATTACCTCGCTGGGAGGGAGGAAACGTGTTTCATTTAATTTCGCAGGGTTGCCGTGTTGTTATTAGCAGTGCTGCTGCTACAGTAACGTTTTAAAGAGTATTTTCGTGCGTACTTTGCGTGGTATCTAACGGTGGCGTGGCTTAACGTTGCGAACAGCAAGGTTAGGCTTTGTCACCTGGCTGCAGTAGCTGACTTGGTGTCTTGCGGAGAGTGGAGGCAGTTGCCAAAAGAAAATAGGCAATTGCTAGTTAGCAAGTCAGCCAGTTAGCCTGTTAGCTTACTGCCACAGCAAGTCCCTCCCTCCCCAAGTGCGTGGACGTTGTAGGCTGCGACGGTGAAGTCGAGTGGGTTTTTCTCCCTCCTACCAACTTAATAGCCAGCATCCCTGGTACAGTTGGTTGGCACAGGAAATAGCCCCCCACAAAGGTTAGGTAGGTTAGGAGACGCTAACGTAAAATTGCTGACTTTTTACGTTCGACGAGTGTCTTCTCTGGAGGGATACGGCTCATACACCGGCAGAGAGACTGGCTAAAAGAAGACGCGAAATAAGAGAGAACAAGGAAGACACCGAGAAGGAGGGGACTGGCTAGTTTAGCCGGGGAGACAGAATCGCACGTAAGTGGCTCATACTTCGCGGCAGTAAGTCAGCTTGACAAACTGCTTCACCTGTACAACTTGCACTGCTTACATAGTAACAGCTGTGCAGGCTGTTACTCCTCTGTGGCTCAGCACCTACGACCGGTGCGCCGCACTACGACGTAAGCTAGCTGTACAGGCTTCCTTAAAGGTGGCTTACTAGCTAGCGCGACAGCTAATTGATTGGGTCGAAAGTGAAAATGCACTTGAGTCACATCTCGACCACGTTTTCTCTGCACGTTCCTTGTTGACTAACGCTCAGTTAAACAGGCAAGTTTAGTCAAGTTGGATATGTGACTCCCAACAGTGCCGTGAACCAGCTAGTTGTCACGAGTGGGAGCTTATTAGCCGCTTTGCTAGCTAATTCCTGCCGGCTACCCACCCAGATTGACAGCTCAGCTTCTGACGACACGAAGCGGGAATACTGGTGAAACCCAGCCGGTATCACCCCTTTACAAAAACACCAGGCTCGTATCTGTTAAGTGCAGCTGTAGGAACTCTGTGTTTCTCAGCTCAGCCATAGATAAACATGGCAGTGTCACACCAGTTCATAGCATTACACTGTCTTGGTTACAAGTGACTGTAGCTGTCAAACTACTCAATTAACCATTTTCCCCGTTTGCACAACTTTTATCAGTCACTTACACATGCTCACAGTAGACACACAAGTCATAAGTCTCTCAGCCACACCACAGCCCTGCACTCAAACACAAGTATGTTTCTGTACCAAGATCAGTTGTGACAAATTTTCTCTCCTCCTTTAGATAGATAACAAACCGAGCCACGCACAGCCATGAGTATTGAGATACCGGTGGGGTTGACAGAACTGCTGCAGGGCTACACTGTGGAGGTGCTCCGACAAAGGCCGTCAGACCTGGTGGATTTTGCAGTACAGTACTTCACCCGTTTGCGGGACACCAGAAGTCAGGATGGGGCCAGCACAGGCGGCAAGACGGGGAAAGGAGTGATGTTTGACGGGGAGCCAATGCAAACAGAGTCCAATGGAGATGATGATGAAGATGACGATTCCGACTTTGAGCGTAGGTTGATCTTTTGTTGTTAAGATCGTCAGCTGTTGTGCAGGTGCTTGTGTGAGTGAGACGGGACACAATGAGAGAGTGTGTCTGTTTTTGTGAGGGGCTTCAAAAGGGGAAAAAGCAAGTGAAGGTGAGGCCTGAAGACATGTCATTGATATGCTCAGAATCTATCCCTCCTCTTGGGAGATTCTCCAGCGTGTGACGTCTGCCATATTTTCGTACACACTCAGAAAATCCCATTGAGCAGACAGCTTGGCATGGTGGACATGCATTCAACACAAAAGGTTCTTGAGTTATAAGATATGTAACTTAAAGTAAAGCTGTAATGTAACAACATATAATGTTGTAACAAACATGATAATAGGCATGCGATTTTCCCAGAGCAGTAAATGCATATTTAAATCTAAACTGTATGAACATAACTTTGTAGCTGTAGCTATTGAGGTCCCACACAGTATGTTACCTTCAGCAGCAGTGATGCTGGGCCTCTTTTGCATCCGTCTCTGGTGTTTGGTAGACTGGCGGAAGATGTAAGCTGCTCCCAAATTCAGCTGTCCTCCGTGCTCCTGAGAGCAATGTGACCTAGATCACACCAGTGTGTTCACTGGCATTATCTGCCAAACTATCAGGCATATATGTAAAACTTTGTGCAGATAAAAACTGAAGCCCTTTTTTAGTCTGTAAATGCTAATTGAAATCAATCCAAATGCTGCAAATGTATACCTGGCTGGCTGCACAGCTTTTGTCAAATCACTGGCAGGTACCAAAGCATTAGAGGGAATTTTGTACTTCATCAGATCTAATTTTTTTGGTCATGGTTGTTGTTTCTTGTTTTGAGCTTCTATTCTAGTTTTGCATGTTATTTATTATGCCACATATACAGTTTTAAGTATACAGTTTTAATCTCTGCTGAAAGCAATGTTGGCCAGCCTTGTAGATTGGTACAAGCTGGCTCATGGTGAACAGGGATTACAGTTTCTTTTTCTACTAATACAAAGTGGGGTCTGGCCGCTGTAAAACAGCTGTGACCTCAACTGAGAGAGCTGTGTGTGTAAATGTGTATGTGTGTGCATGTCTGATGTATCTGTGTGTCAGTGAGTCCTTTTACATGCTTGTAAAAGCAAACAGTTGTGTTCTGGCATTATTTCACACCCGTTCAAATTCCAGCTTGGTGACGACATGAAGCAATTCTTCCAAGTACATTGTGATTAGCAATCACACCTCATTCGAGGGGGTAATAAAGGACATAGAATTGCAACAGTTGTGCTCCAGGGAGAAGCCTGGATTCTGGAGTTCACGCACATGACTTCCATGACATTAGATTATCCAGCAGGCTCGTGTATACTTCCCCCAGGGGAACATTCATTTCTGATGGTAACAGCACAGGCCTGCATAATGAAAGGTATCACATGCTCTTGCCTGACCACTGTTGTAGCCTATAGGTAGAAAGAGTGCTATAATGCCACTAGTTTACTAGCATGTTCTCAAAGATTTTTACTCTTGTGCAGAAGACACCAAAACAACATTTTGAATCCCAGAATTTTATTTTTAAATTCACAAAATAAGGATGGACTTCATTAGTTATTTTCCTAGGTGGGAAATACAAACCCGATTGTGTTAGCTTCAACTCTTTCAAAAGTGGATGGTCTGCAAACAATGATGGTAAAATACAAATGACATACTTCTATTTGCAACTCAAAGTGACTCTTATGATCAGTTGTTTGGGGTGTTTTGGTGGATTTGATTCTTGCTGCATGTTAAGATTGAGCATATTCTCTCTTGCATGCATTTAGAACACAAGTGATTAAACCGTACTGCTGCTGCTTAGTAGGCCAGTAAGTCATTCTGGGTTTCGATCCTCTTTATGAAGTAAGGCTATTGTGAAATTAGTATTGAGCTGAGATAGTATTGAGCTGCTCTCTGTAATAGAAATATTGTTTAGCTGGCCCTGAATTTAAGAAAAAATTTGAAGAAGTTCAAGGCGATTTGCCATTTGTGCTGTTTTCCTTGATTTTCACACATCTGTGGTATGTTCAAATTTTTTACACTTTTTTTTTTTTTGTTGTTTTCTTTTGTTAGGCTACTTACAGTTATGATGACTCACCAGTGTGCTCTTAACCTTTCTTTTGCTCTGCAGGAAGTCATTGAGAGAGTATGTTGGCTAAAGACCTAAAATGTAAATGAACTAGATAGCTGCTTGTGTATTCCCATGGATAGTACACTGTACCCCTAAAAACATGACGTCCTACGGTAATTTAAGTGTCTTGTTTCTGTAACTCTTGCTGCCTGAATCCACTTCAGCCTTGCCACACAGGACTAAGCTGCTTAACAAAAGGAGATATTGTTTTCAGTACAAACTGTTGTGCCTCCATCATATGTGGTGATGATCAGATTTTTAAGTAACCCTTTCTGTATTGAAGCTGAGCTCTTCTTAGGAAGTCATGTATTGACAGATTTGTAATTTTTTTTTTTTTCCTGTGGCAGATGTTTTTTGTTTAAGAGCTGACATAGACACCAAACTGTGGGTTCAGGAATAAAATTCACTGCTCTGAGTATCAGGATCGCATCATGCTTACCTTTAATAATTAGTAGCTGAATCCAGAACAAATGTGTCCATTTTACTCATACTTACAGTATTTATGAAGAAAAAGGTGCAAAACAAGGACATCTTTCTCATTTGTATGTGTTTTTCTTCTCCTGGCCTGTCTAGTGTCAGTTTGGCAGTGCGTGTTCACCAAGAGAAACAGGAGAGGATGAATGGATGCTTCTGTGACTGAAACGAGCAGGGCTTTTTAGTCAAAGATGGATGGAGGGACAGATGACTCCTAGAGATGATAATAGAAACTAATTAAATGTGTTTTTATAAGAAAGACAGCAGGGATAAGGCAGAGGCTGTATTAAAAATAATTGAGGGAGGAGAAGGGAATGAGTTTAAGTAATTATTCTAACTGTATAAAACTTTATAGAAATGCTTTGTAGCTAGATGATGGTGCTCCATGGATTCTGAACAGAACGTTGGCTTAGATTGTGTTCTTTTTAAAGAGTGCAAGTTTTTCATAGATTATTAGGAAATTTTAGTCAGTTTTATTTGTCAAGGAACGATTTAACTGAATCACTGTAACGTG
>VUQS01046848.1:0-10490 GCA_015108495.1 Heterochromis multidens
ACATAAAGACCTGGATGACCTCTAATTTTCTGCTTCTAAATTCAGATAAAACTGAGGTTATTGTACTCGGCCCTAAAAATCTTAGAAACATGGTGTCTAACCAGATACTTACTCTGAATGGCATTATCTTGGCCTCCAGTAACACTGTGAGGAATCTTGGAGTCATTTTTGACCAGGATATGTCCTTCAATGTGCATATTAAACAAATATGTAGGACTGCTTTCTTGCATTTGCACAATATCTCTAAAATTAGAAACTGAAAATGCATTTATTATTTCTAGGCTGGACTATTGTAATTCATTATTATCAGGCTGTCCTAAAAACTCCCTGAAAAACCTTCAAATGATCCAAAATGCTGCAGCAAGAGTACTGACAGGGACTAGAAAGAGAGAGCATATTTCTCCCATATTGGTTTCTCTTCACTGGCTCTCTGTTAAATCCAGAATTTAATTTAAAATCCTTCTCCTTACATACAAGGTCTTGAATAATCAGGCCCCATCTTATCTTAAAGACCTCACAGTACCATATACTTACTTGTGGTTCCTAGGGTACTTAAAAGTAGAATGGGAGACAGAGCCTTCTGCTTTCAGGCCCCTCTTCTGTGGAACCAGCTCCTGAATTGGATTCAGGAGACATACACCTGCTGTACTTTTAAGATTAGGCTTAAAACATTCCTTTTTGATAAAGCTTATAGTTAGGGCTGGATCAGGTAACCCTGAATCCTCCCTTAGGTACGCTGCAATAGGCCTAGGCTGCTGAGTGTTTCTCCTTCTTTCACCTCTTTTCACTTTCTATGTGTTTATACACCACTCTGCATTTAATCATGAGTTATTAGTTACCACAGTGTGTCTTTTGCCCTGTCTTCCTTCCCTCACCCCCAACCGGTCGTGGCAAATGGCTGCCCCTCCCTGAGCCTGGTTCTGCCGGAGGTTTCTTCCTGTTAAAAGGGAGTTTTTCCTTCCCACTGTTGCCAAGTGCTTGCTTATAGGGGGTCGTCTGATTGTTGGGGTTTTCTCTCTGTTATTGTAGGGTCTTTATCTTACAATATAAAATTACTTGAGGTAACTGTGGTTGTGATTTGGCGCTATATAAATAAAACTGAATAAAACTAAATTATTTGATCTGTTGTTAAAAGTATAAGAGAGAGGGTGTAAGCCTAAAGTGCATACATATCTAGTACTCCAAAACACTTGCTGGTTGAAACCCTGATCCCAGAGGCTACACTATTTCATAGTCAACGAATGTTTAAAGTAATGCACAAATGAAATACCAGTAAGGGTCTGTTTCTTTCTTTTTCTTTCTTTCTTTTAAACGAGCAGTCATAAAACCTTATCACCCTGGTTAGAGTCCAGAGCAACACTGGTCATTGTAAGTTAATTGTAAAATGATGGTTAATTAAACTTTAGTAAGTAGTTATTTTATGGTTGACAGTGAATAAGGTGATAATAGCTTACTAATAGTAAGAATAACATTCTGATGACATTGACATACATAACGTTTTATACACTATCATGTCTTTGTCAATGATTACCAAATATCATTGATGTTGATAAAGATTTTATTAATCATCAGTGAGCCTGACCTCATTCCCTAAGAGTCTAACCCTTCTTCAGCACTGGTGTCATGATTCACCCATCGTGAGAGAAAGGCCTTACTCCCAACTCCTCAGATTGGCTGGCACCCTTTTGCATCACATATTAATATACCTTTAAACATAATCTTTTAATGTGCAGGGCTAATGTTGTGACCAGGCATATACATAGTCCGGGCTATGATGTTTTCCTAAAGTAGTTTTGGTTCCTAAATCTAATCAACCAACAAGTGAAAGCAAGTGTTAATAGCAATGGTGAGTAAAACAGTGAGTAAAACAGGACACAGACTTTGATCTTCAGGCTCACAATCTTGAGATGCTGCCAACACCTTACTATTTATACACTATTTAAAACAAGTATTACAAGCAAACATCTGTTACAGCTGTATAATAATCATTGAGTTTGCCTTAGAATCTCCCTACATTAGAAGAAATTATCTAAACAGAAGAAAACAACCTTTATTATAAAAGCTTTGATGTTTCAGCAAAAGAATAGGTGAAGTTAGATGCTAGGGTTTGCTTCTGGGAGCTCCTCAGGTTCCATTTTTTTAGCCACTGACTGTGGGTGTTTGAAAAGTACAAGTCCATCCCCTGCAGGGTCAGAGGTGCACAGTATCCAGTGATTGTTGTCCTGTTCAGCTTTATGGGAATCCAAGAAGGTATGAGCCGTCACCTCATATTCTTTGCCATACATGGTCCTGCAGGGACACAGCTGTTACATACAGCAAAGCAATAGTTGTATTGCAGGTGACTTAACATTACTTGTCTGTTAACAGCAGAAGTGGATTCACATCTTGGTTGTCATTATTCTATAAGGATACCACAACAGGCCACAACATAAGTTGTAGCCTGGGAGCAGTTTCACACGCTCCCAGGCTTATTAGCTGAGTAGCAGTGGGGTTTTAATGTCAATGTAACACAAATTTACTCTTTCTTTCTTTATTCTCTCTTTATGTATCTGACATACAGTATTGTTTTGTTATTGCTAATGTGTTAACAGACCTCCAAGCTGACATCAGAAACAGGAGCAATGCAAATTGGTTTGGGGTTATATTTGAAAGAAAACTGAAAAATACCAGAGGATCTGATCACCCAGAACAGCAAGAGCCTTGTTTGTCTTGCAGTGTATGATCAGCACCTTCACATTAGCCTGTAAAATTTAAAAAAAAAGAAAGGAAAAACCTGTTGATAATTGGAAGGACAATTTTTATATGCAGTGGAAGTGAAGGGAACATAAAGCATTTATTATACTGCATTTGATTACAGACTTAATCAACGTAAATACTGATATTGCAACAGGTGCAATGTTTAACCAGGAAGATATAGTAAACACTTACGAGAACTGGCAGACCCTCATATTCAAGCCTTTCCTGGGGGTCAAAGTGCACTATCTTCCACCATGACAGAAAGGAATTGCTGTTTTCCAGGTTTACTTCTTGGAGGCGAGACTTTGTTGCACACTTTAAATTAAGTCAAAATATTAGGATAATAGTAGGAATTCTAATTAAAAGGAAAAAACATAATTGTGTCATCCTGCATGTAAGAATAAACATACAGTTTCTACATTTATACTTTGTTAAATGTCCTGTCACAGTTGGTTTTGCAGTGTAATGTATTCTTGATGTTATTCTATAAATAATGTTAAAACTTAATGTACCTTTTGAAAACTTTGCAGGTCACTTGTCAAGTAAAGCTGAGGGAAGAAAGGAACAGAATAAATGTAAACACAAGACGCAGCCATTCAAAATCTACATACATCCCTTGTTCACTGATTCACCAAGCCCTTGTATGGGCTTTGATTTATGTTGTAACGTTAGTTTTAGTACTTCCTCATGTTCGTGGATGTTTTCCTTTTCCGTACGCTTTCTGTTTACCCTGTCTGTGGCCTCTTGGTGGTCTGCGTCTGTTATTTGTTCCTCTATCAGTTTACTTCCTGTTTCATTTTGAAGGTTATTTCCTTTCATTTTTTCTTCACCTCCTTAGGTCTTTTACTTCATTGTCATCTTGAATGAGTTTACCTGTGTCTCATTTATTCATCTTCCAGTGTGTGTTTAGTGTGCAACAAAAAAGAGAAAAAGAAAAAGTCCCCCCCCCCATTTTTGCAGGGTTCCTTTCTGATATTACACTTTAAACTTCAACATCACATCTATTACCAGTAATCACCCTCTTAATAAATCCTCTAAACTCCACACATCTAGTTTGGATCAGTCCCAGAACACAACTGAAAAAACACTGTTATATAATGACCCACACTCAGTGCTATTTTCTTAGACTTTAAGAGTCCTCCTAAACTTACTTATATCCTCCTTTCATTCATAGCAAGAACACAACTGAAATAACCTTGTTCTATAATAACTGTAACAACCTGCAATCAGTGCTATTTTCTTAGACTTTAAAAGGCTTCCCTCTGAGGATATTACAGAACTGTTTTCTCAGGCCAGGTTGTGCTCCCAAGAACAAAGTAAATGATTTTTATGCACATAATCAGTGGGATGTCCATTTAACATAGCACTCTGTATACAATATTTAATTAAAATGTGTGTGTGTTCACTTACGCTCCTGGAAAAGCCACTTGTTGTTTTTAAGGCAAAACTTTGCTCAAAATGAAGAGTGGATCCCTCAGGACTGCCATCTACACTGATGTCACACAATGTTGTTGCAGGGTTAAATTAAAGAGTGTTACTATATTTATTAAGGTTTATGTTGATGTAATTTTGTGTGTGTTTACCTGGTAATGATGAAAGCAGTGCGTGTGCAGGGCTGAACACTCCTCTCTGCGCTGACTGCACACGGGGCTTGAATGCCGGGCGAAGGAGTCTTTGCCAAGCTGTTAACATCAGCATTAATGCTGACTGCGCTGCACTCCCTGTTTCCTCCTCCCAAGTTCACTAATATCACAACATCACCAAAATGCAGTGCACCATCATTTGTCACAGAGAGTTTCACCTACACAAACAGACAAACACCTTAATCAGCACATTGCCACTGTGTGATTGTTAATAATTTCAATAGGTACTTCATTAGCTTAAAACTAATTTTACCGGTCTTAAAATGTTCTCCTTGAGGAAGTCCACTTTCTGGACAGCAAGCTCACCCCTCTCTTTTTTCTCCAGATATTCTTTTACTTCATCCTGGAGAAACATCAACACATCCAATAAGTATTCTTTAATATTTCTTCACAGTCCCACAGCTACTAGTTTCACAATAGAAGTAAAACGAGCTTTCACAGTAGCATTAAATCATTATTACAGTCATTATTTTTGAATCTCCTAAATACAGCATTTCAGCATTATGATGAACACAGGCATGGAAGAATAAATATTTAGCTGTGTGAAACTTTGCCTCTGTTTTAGTTTGTCTAATAATTTATAATTATATAAATCAGCAAGTTAAGCTGCCATAAAACTTTACTTCTTGTGTCACTGCAGACTTTTGCAGTGCAGACTAAAATTTGTTAAAACCTCAGACTCCGTACAACTATAAGTCAATTTAGACTATCTAATAAATAATAAACAATAAACAAACTGTAAGTCATCTTAAATGTTCCAATTTTAAAAAAAAAAACAAACCTCTTTTAAGCGCAGCTCTTCAAACCAGTTTTCCATTTTCACAGGTGTGCGGTAAGTTCTTACATGTGCCATTTTTAATGTAATTCTGGCAAAACTGTGTACTTTTTAGTTTAGTTTAGTTACTTTTAGCGTCGCCTGCGTATGGTTTGTGTAGTAGTCTCTATGGTAACAGTGTTCTCGTCAGTTCTCGCTGATCGTCGCGAGAGGGCGCCGTTGTACTGCAGCCCAGGGCCCTCAGTAATTCGAGATCAGTGGGCTGTACCAAAAGATTGTAAAAAAAACAAAACAATTTTATACAGTCATTAATACATTATATCTATCTCAGCCGTTCCTAGGACTGCACTCTACTGGACAGAGATCTCTGATGTTGAGCCTGGAATCTGCTAGAGCCACTCTTAGTTTGAGGGGGGTATAGCTCCTAATGCCCCATAGTGTAGTGGCAACATAACCATTTTTGGAACAATAGATTGAAGGCTTAAATCCCAGATAGGGCATACATCCAGTAAGGGTCCCCAGGCTAGGCTCTCCATGCTTTCCAAGCCTACCACAGAACAGCGAGCGAGAGTTACATAACTAAAGCCGTGCTGGCTTGGCCATCACCTGGCTTAACAAAGTCTGTTTCAGGTGTTGGGGAACCAGGACATACTGATGAGAAGTGGGCTACTGGAACAAGGTATACATGGACAAGGACTGACAATATGCAATACATATATATATATATGTATACTACATTTAGTAAGGTAATTTTATTCTGTTTTATTGTTGCTTTGTTGAATTTATTTAGCTATTTTACTTTACAGAGCAATTGTATTGTATTACATTGAGCTTTTTATATGGTGTCCTATTTTTTTTTCATTCACATTTTTACTTACTGAGCTTCTTTATTCTAATTTAATTTATTTTTTCTATTTAACTGAGACACTTTACTGTGTATTTGTGTGTGTTTTTTGTGTTTTGGCTGCTGTATTTTTGTCTCTCAGTATATCATAATTTAAAAGGTTCATTACCCCTATCGTCCCCTTTTGTCATACCAACCCTCTGCATGTCCTCTTTCACTGCATTCATGAATCTTCTCTGTGGTCCTCCTCTTTTCCTCCTGCTTGGCAGCTCCATATTAAACATCCTTTGTCCAATGTATCCACTAGCCTTCTTTTGCCCATCTCCACACCATCTCAGCCTTGCCTCTCTAACTTTGTCTCCAAACCACTCAGCCTGAGCTGTCCCTCTGATGTACTCTCATATTTGTGATTGTTGTTACTAATTATTCCCATCAACATACAAAAGCACAAAAACAATATGTGAAAAAGGTTTTCTGTATTTCATTTAGGGGTGAAACAAGATGACAGGGAGTCAGTGAATTACAAAAAGCATGTAGCTTCATATAAGTTTATTTTTATCCTTCACAGTTACCTAAACAATAATATTCTATGCTTTACTTTTACACACAATCAAACTCTAACGGTTGTATTCCAAAGGAAAAACATGTCCACATGTCTGCTGTAGGCCTTTTTTTCTGTTTCTGTCTGTATGTTTCAGTGGCCATTGGCCCTGCCTCTGGCACCAGAACCATTCATGTGACTCAATTTGTGGTTTCTTTCCTTCGGTGGGTCACTGTCATCTTCTTCTTCATCACTCCTATCATCGCCTTCCAGCTGCAGGATCAAGATAACCAAAGAGGATAAATGGAAGAGAAGGAACCAAACATTCCACACATTCTACATCCATGAACATAGAGACATCTGTAAACAGACCTTAGTAAAAATAAACTTGTAAACCATTCTTGATATGAGAACAGCCCAGTATAGGTGCAGCAACTGAAGAACCAACAACATGATGTTGAAGAAATAGTATCCAAAGAAGGGAGGAAACAACTCCAGTGGGTACACCCATGTACAGTGAATCAGCCTGTGGAAGATACACCCATAACATTGTAATACATCACACTAAGATCATCACAACATATTATGCTGCAACCTTTCTTCTCACACACTTACCAGAAAGGAAAAATAATAAGTCTTGTCACCATAAAGAGAACTGTAAACACCACAAACATGGCGTTAGCAGTCCGGTGCCACTTGGCGTAGTTGAATACCTTTGCACCCTGTAAATGAAAACAGGGTAAGTAATACAGTACTTTGGTTTAAAGGAATGTATTCATTTGTAACACATAAATAAAACTGGCAGTCTAGGGTGTTGTTGATTCAACAATATATTAATGAGAATTTATTAGTAGTGACACTGCCTTGGTTACCTTATGCAGCAAGTTACATACAGCTTTGTGATACCTGTGCATGTGAGCAGCATCAAGGATGAAGCAAAAGAAGCAAATGTCAAGAAATATAGGATGGGACAATCTAACACCTTTACATATACTGCTGTGAAATGACAAACTCATCTCGATGTTGAGTTCGAGCCAGTGGTCATGGATAAGGGCAGGAAAGTACAAGCAAGGGAGAGGGTATAGGGTAAGAGGAGAAATGAGTAAATACAGTTTATTTATTTTGCCATCAAATATGCCAACAGTGATGTTTACACTTATTTTTTTATGTATATTTTAATAAACCACATTGAAATATTATTTTCCATTTCACTTCAAAAATTGCTCACTGCCAGTCTTTTGTTAGATCACCACCTTTCCGAAATCTCTTATTGCCTTTGTTTTTAGGAAAAAATATAGATACATACAGCTCACAGGGACCTTGAATCCCAGTAATATTTTGCCCACAGTAACATAACTTCTACAACTAGGGCTTTCACACCTTTACAGTATGGACTTTATCATTTATCCTTAAGGATAAATAGATGATCAGATGGTTAAAATGACAAAGATTGGCTAGTTGAAGTTGAAATTTTAGTCATATCTTACCTTAAGTCAGTCTGTTTCTGCAGAACTGACAATGCAAAATCTCACAGTTATCTGTTACTGCAAGACCACTAATTATAAATAATAAATAATTTCAAACTTGTGAACCCAATTCTTGGTTTTTAAAATCATTAGAGATGTATGCTGTACAATCATTCCACCTTGGAAAAAGAACAATTAAAAGAAATCATTAAAAGCCCAACATTACCATGACATTCATGCCCATGATGAGTGTATGTAAATTTCTGACCACAACTGTATATCATAAAATAGCATATTCATGGGCTAATATAACTACACCACTGACCTCCAGCAAGATGTCAGAAGAGTCATGAATAGCCATCACAAGGGTTCCAATACGGATGTAGTTTGAAATCCAGGAGAAACTCAGGAGAGTCAGTGTGGCCATATGATGAATCACCTGCTCTTTAAAGTCCTGAAAGTAAACATGACAAATGAGACATTGCATAATGCAACAATAGGCTTTGCTCCAAAAACTGTATTTTAAAAGTATAGAAATCTGAGGGTGATACAAAATAACTAATATTTTATGAATATTAAAGAAAACAAGGGTTTTTGTTTTTTTTCCTGGCTCAAAATGTGCCTTTGGGGGGTGACTACACATGTAAGTGTGATTCATCCATGTATAATAGAAGCAACAAGTCTGCTTTACCTTGTGCATTTTCCTATTACTTCTGATAAACAGAAGTGCTTACGTTATGGTTGAATAATTGAAGCCTCTATTAACAAAACATTTATTACAAAGCTGGTGATTTTCCCTTGGCTTTGCATAAAACATGGTGGGGGAAGGGGTAGTGTGGGGGAAAAAAATCCTCTCTACAGAAAAAAGCCAGATGCAAGATTAAAAAAAAGTGAAACTACTTTATTGTAACTTTACACATCTGTACACTTACTTTCCGTTTCACATCAAGTGTGAGACTGAAGACCAAAGAAAGATAGAAACCCATTTCCAAGAGGTAATACCAGTACTGCGATGGCAGCAGGGACTGTATGGGCACAAAGAGATGTATTTTTGTCTCATCCTCTATGCTGTGCCATCCAATCCATCACAAATACAAAAGGTAAAGTCACTTACCTGTTTAGGAAAACCTGCCCAAACCTCCCTAAGATTATAAATCCAAGGTTTCTAAATCCAAGGAAAACAGAGAAAGGGAGATCGTGAGGCAAGTATCAATGAAAAAAATCAACAAAACTAAATGTTCATCAATATCTTGAAAGGACAGTCCCAATACTCACATCATAGAGAGCTAGGATTCCACCAAAAAATGCAAAAAGATAAAATGCACATCTCCAACTGTTGACAGACAAAAACAATAATGTCACATATTTGCACAGACATTCTTGCTTTCACATCAGTGCATCTTCAGTTCACACAAACATACACCCACCTGGCTTCACTGAATCTCTTTTGAAGCCCTGGTCGCTCCTGGTTCCTTCTCCTCCTGAACCACACTTCAATTCTCCTTTCCGGCCAACTAGTTTTCTTACACAGAGACCTCACATCAGCCTGAGACACAAGGGAGACATTCCAATGTTTATACCCTTTCCACATTAGGACGTACACTTTCTAAGGTTACACAAGCATTACGTTTTAGTCTTTGATTAATGTTTGCAGACACATTAACAGTGCATCCAATTCCACTAACATTTGTGGCAAAGTGTCAAGTGTTGTGATGCATATTAATAATAAATTTCAGCTCACTGTTCAACCTACAATCTGTTTGAACAAAAGAATTGATTTTTTTTTCTTTCAGTCATTCACACTTTGTTGTAAAACATACAGTGCTGTGAAAAAAAGTATTTGCCCCCTTCCTGATTTATTTTTTTTATTTTTTGCATATTTATCACACTTACATGTTTCAGATCATCAAACAAATTTTAATATTAGACAAAGATGACCTGAGTAAACACAAAACACAGTTTTTAAATGATGATTTCATTTATTAAGGGAAAAAAGCTATCCAAACCTACCTGGCAAAGTCATTGACATCTATCAGTCTGGAAAGGGTTACAAAGCCATTTCTAAGGCTTTGGGACTCCAGCGAACCACGGTGAGAGCCATTATCCACAAATGGAGAAAACCTGGAACAGTGGTGAACCTTCCCAGGAGTGGCTGGCCTACCAAAATTACTCCAAGAGCGCATCGACGACTCATCCAGGAGGTCACAAAAGAACCCAGAACAACATCTAATGAACTGCAGGCCTCACTTGCCTCAGTTAAGGTCAGAGTTCATGATTCAACAATAAGAAAGAAACTGGACAAAAATGGCATCCATGGGAGAGTTCCAAGGAGAAAACCACTGCTGACCAAAAACAACACAAAGGCTCGTCTCACATTTGCCAAAAAACATCTTGATGATCCCCAAAACTTTTGGGAAAATATTCTGTGGACTGACGAGACAAAAGTTGAACTTTTTGGAAGGTTTGAGTCCCGTTACATCTGGTA
>VUQS01046852.1:0-15979 GCA_015108495.1 Heterochromis multidens
CCTTCCGCCACTTGGCTACGCCTAGAAATTCTGTCCATAAAAATTATGAACAGAATTAGTGACAAAGGGCAGCCCTGGTGGAGTCCAACACCCACTGTGAACGAGTCCGACTTATTGCCAGCAATACAGACCAAGCTCTTGCAACAGTTGTATAAGGACCGAATGGCTCGTAGCAACGGCCAGACACCCCATACTCCCAAAGCACCGCCCACAGAATATTCCGAGGGAAGTGGTCGAATGCCTTCGCCAAGTCCACAAAACAGATGTAGACTGGTTGGGCAAACTCTCACCCACCTTCAAATATCCTAGAGAGGATAAAGAGCTGGTCCAGCCGGTTCCACAACCGGGACGAAAACCGCATTGTTCCTCCTGCATCCGAGGTTCGACTAACGGATGATCTCTCCTTTCCAGCACCCTAGCATAGACTTTCCTGGGGAGGCTGAGGAGTGTGATCCCTCTATAGTTGGAGCACACCCTCCGGTCCCTCTTCTTAAAGATAGGAACCACCACCCTGGTCTGCCAATCCAGAGGTACCGCCCCAGATCTCCACATGACATTGTAGAGGCATGCCAACCAAGACAGCCCCACAACATCCAGAGCCTTCAGGAATTCAGGGCGAACCTCATCCACTCCAGAGGCCCTGCCACCAAGGAGTTGTTTAACTGCCTCAGTGACCTCGCCCCCAGTGATGGACGAACTGTCCCCCTCGTCCCCCACTCTGCTTCCTCTACAGATGATGTGTCAGTGGGATTAAGGAGGTCCTCGAAGTATTCCTTCCACCGCCTGACTATATCCTCAGTTGAAGTCAGCAGCGCCCCACCCGCACTATACACCATGTGGGTTGAGCACCGCTTTCCCCTGCTGAGTTGCCTGACTATTTGCCAGAATCACTTCGAGGCAGTCCGAAAGTCTTTTTCCATGGCCTCACCAAACTCCTCCCACACCCGAGTTTTTGCTTCAGCCACTGCCCAAGCTGAATATTGCAATCAGTGCATCTCTAAAAGTAAGTAAAAGTTTTCATTTATTTTCCCCCATTTGCAATGTTAACAATTCATGGATGAAGCACTTCTACAGCTTGAAACATCAATTGAAGAGTAAAAAACAAAAACCTAAATTTACACGATACTGCCTTTCCTTTTTCTACAGCACTAGTTACACCTCCCCAACATAACAGAATGATAGGAGTGCAGATGATTTTAAAGCTGGAAACGTTTTTTTTTTTACATCAGCTGAGATGTATTTGATTACTTAATTTAGAAATACAGAATGGGTAAAAGCACTTGTAGAACCTTCGAGTTTGCAATGAAATTAAAACATGTAGAAAACTCCACTGATAGTTAAAGTTATGTTTTAATTTATAGCCTCCCAAGTTTTTACTGAGTTTAGGTACTGGAATTGGTGTCAAGAGAAAAAACATTGGATCAGTGCATCCTTTAGGCTAAAAAACGTAGAAGGAGATCGAACTGAAGCTAGATAAAACAGCCTATTACACATATCAGTTTCAACAACCATGAAGGATGCCTCAGGTTTAAAATCATAAAGGCATGACACTTTCCCAATCCCAAGCTACAGTAGTAAGAAGTCTACAGCTGAGATTCAGTTGAATAAAACACAGTTTGTCTTGCTTAATTAAACCATCTGGAATGCAATGGGAAATAACCCATCACAAGACTATAAGCATTTATTTTACTCAGCAATTCATAATTTAAAGAGAGATTAAACTTGGAGAAGTCAAACATTCAGAGAACACTGTATAAAGTCAAACAGCTGGCCTTCATTTAATGCCTCTGATCACGTTTCTTTAACACAGCATTCAGGTTACACATTTTCTGATGTGCTCACACAGTTTTTTTTTGCACTTGCGTAAGCTATATAGGAGAGGGCTAACTTGATCAAAGCTTACCACCTTTGCTGAGCCCTCATTTTTGCATGAATGAGGAAGGGTCACAGGGGTAAAAAGCAGGGATTTTGGAGATTGGGAGTGTACCGTTAGGGTACCAGACTCCCTTCGCCCCAGCCCTCATTTTAGAAGCACTGGCTAAAGGTTAATGCTCCACTACCTGTGGAGGAAAGGGAGGGAGAAGAAAATAAAGCAGGGAGATCAAAGCTTTTAAGCATGCATTTATGTGACTCTAAAACTCATATAATGTATGTCTGAAAGATGTGATCTAACAGGACTACACAAGCACAAAAAAAGGTAAAGCTGGAGGAACACTGTCTAGTGATCATGTCAAAAAGCGTTGCATCTTCACACTTGTATTTCTTCTTTTTCTGTCTTCTGAAGAGGTTAAAAAAGTCATAGCTCCTGAATTAGTGGAGTGAATTGTAGTGTGAAAATTTAATCAAACAGTATTTATCAATGGCAATGTATAAGGTCATAAATAAAATGTGCTGCTTAAGGTCCTCCAGTTTTAAATATGCATATAGTATAGCTGCAAACACAAGAAAAAACAGAGTTAAGTTAGTTTATTAATGTCTTCTTTATTTGCAGACTAATTCCTATGGATACACTACATTCTGGGAGACAGGTGTGCACAGGAGTGTGTCCTATTCAAAAATGTATCACACTGATGCACCCACACTCCTTCATTCGTCATCTGCCCTCTCGTTGCCCCTATTCTGTTTTCCCACCATGACAGTCAAATCAAATTCAGCCACCTGCTTCACACCTGTTCCTCTTCTCCGTAACAGGATTCTATTAGCTTGTGGATACTGCCTGCCAAGACCACTGACTGTAGACCTTTAACAATGTGTTGTTTCCTTCTAAATTACCATTAAAACATTTCTGTGTCGGTATGAGTCCTTCTTTCAGCTTGCCACCATAGACTGTAAATAAAAGACAAATAGCTACAATGATTTAACCGACTGGTTAGTAGTTCCACTGTGAAACCTCAAGCTGTGTGTCTTTTCTAAATGGACTGGTACTGATACAGCACTTTTCTACTCTATTTGAGCACTCAAAGTGTTTTCTTACTAGAAACCTCATTCTCACTCACATTCATACAAATGCTTTTCTATGATCTTAGGTGAAACTCAGGGTTTAGTATCTTACCCAAGACTTCAACAAGCAGAAGAGAGGACTTCGGGATCGACCCACTGTCCTTCCAGTTAGCAGACAATCCACTCTACATCTTGAGCCACAGTCACCCCACTGATTGATGATACCTTCTTGTTTTGAAACTAAACCTGATGAATGAGGGTTGGATTTAACCGAGAAACTGAGCAGCAACTGTGCAATCACTGTGCGACTGAAAGTGGTCACCTGGAGAGGTTGAGGGTGGTATATGCTCAACCTCTCCAAAAACGATTCAATGCAGTCACTAGGCAACTACCAATTTTTCCTAATCACAAGGAGGTTGGCGTCTTATTTTTACTCTAGCGTGACTGAGCCATAAAATAAAGTTCTATTTAAAAGTACTTAAAACTAATGACTGAAACTTGTCAGGAAAGTCACAGATCAAGCTGCGAGTCCTGGAGTATGGATAACTTAACTTTAGCAGCATTTCTGTCTTCTGTGCCATGTTATTCAATCAATTTCATAACCTTTTCTAAATATATTTAATGACCAATTCTTAGCGCACTGAGAGGATATGGGCAATACAATACTAAAGTCTGACAAATTTGTTAATTATCTTTGAAAAAGTTTTATAGGTGATAAAACTGTCAAGGCACAAACAATGCCATGTGTGGCCAGTGATGAAAAAGAATGCCTAATGACTGCCTTGGCTCTGTTCTTTGCTGCTTAGTATCAATGCTACTCTCATAATTCAAAAGTTAAAGCCTGTCCTCAATTGAGGAAGTACAATGAGGAAAGAATCAGTTAGTTCAGAAACAGATTGATTTCCCATCTGGGTTGATAATCACCAGCTACACTGTAGTTCAAAGCTGGAGGATTACACCACCAATATAGCAGCCTTAGCTATGTCTGAAAAAAATGACAAATTTGCTGTCGAACACCCCCGTCTTATGCAACATCTGCTTAAATTGCAGAGACATGAAGACAAACTCAGGGAGAACATGGTGGTTCCAGACATGTTGACTTTATATGTAAAAATTTGAATACTCAAGTGCCAGTTTATTCTCCAAGGAAAAAAATGAGGTTTCTGCAGTTTTTTTTTTCTGGAAAACATAATGATGATTGTTTTAGTTCATTTTAGTTATGCTAATACTCACTACCCAGCACTGTTGCTATCTTAATTCCTGTTCCTGCTACTTCTACAAATCTACTTTAAAGTGATATTAATTTTCAGCCTAACCGTATTTTAAACTGTCCTCTCTAACAAAAAAGAGCCAAAAAACTGTCAAGTACAGCAAGTGAAAAAAGAAAGAAAAAAGACTGAAAATAAAGGACTATAAAAGGACCCAACACAAGGATGTACTCAGTCTTTGGTGGCAATCTTGTGTACCTGTGATGTTATTATTCCAAGATGACTGTGGTAAGTAGAAAAATGGCAGCATTGGTCATTTGTTCGAATATTTATTTCTATTTGACAGGTGACCTTATTTTGAAAATAATGACAGTGCTCTCCCATTAGAAAAAGCATATGTAACACAATGTTTATTTGCTTCAATTTAGTCATTCTCGTATGACAGGAGCAGTGGGTCAGAAAAATCTAATGAGAGTATTTTGGTGAACATCCATGTAGGTAATTTGGATGGCACTGGTTCATAATTTAGGTCTGAAGGTGCTTAGTGACAATTGTAATGGGAAGTTAGAAAGGGTCTTTCCTCAACAGCTCACTTAGATGTTCCGTTTCATTAGAGTTAGTGGTTGGTAGTTTCTAAATCCTAACATTTTAAATATTAATGCTTCGCTACTTTTCACTTTTTGCTTTATGCTGGTAAAGACTGTTCTAGGGCCGCAATGATTAATCGAGTAACTCGAATAACTTGATTATAAAAAAACTTCAATGCAAATTTTCTGCTTCAATACTTCGTTTAACCCACGACTCTGTAGCGCTAAGTGGTCACCAAACATGACCTGCAGTAGAAACGAATGAAACAACAGAAGCAGTGAAGATGATGCTGTCACAGTTTAATGTGGAGCTGGAGTCGGTCTATACACAAAGGCTGAAGAGCAAAGAGGTGGAGCCGTTACCGAAATGGAGTGAAAGAAAAAAATTTTCTAGAGTCCAAAACAGCAGTGCTTGTTACTGTAATCACTATTAAAACTTTTACAGGGAAAAAGCTGGGAGTCCCTAATCAACCCATCTGTTCCAACAAGCTTCGACGTGGAGAAAAGCTAACTTTGTGATTATTTATTTTTGCACTTAAGAAAATGTTTTCTTTAAGAAAAAGAAGATTTTAATATGGCATTTAAATACAATGAACGGGTTTAGTTTTTTTGACAGATAGTTTAACTATTAAAACATTGCAATTTCTAAAATGGAAACCAATGAGCAGATCATTTTAAAGTTCATTTTTGAATTTAGTATTATTATTGTTTATTATTGCCCGTTAATAAGACTAAAGTACTTCTTATCTGATTAGTCGATTAATCGATGGAATAATCAACAGAATACTCTATTACTAAAATAATCGACAGCTGCAGCCCTAGACTATTCAGTAGCAGATACAAACTATGGGAGGAGCAAGTATCAGAAAGCTATTTTTACATGTGAAACTATTCTGAAGAGCTGAATGAAGGTAAAAGACTTTGCAGCCGAATAGTCCAAAAAATGGCCTTTACTTCTTTTCCTCATCACTGGTCCTTGACCTCGATGGAAAATGTCATGAAGGGAGTATTCATAAAGACTAGACTGCAAATCTAGGTGCAGTTAATAATGTGACAGGGGATGTTGTTGACTTGGCTCTGCTGTGGTGAAATTACAATGTTCCAAAGATGGTCTACAAAAAGTACATCATAGATACTGATGGGTTCTTATCTTGCTGTTTTATGCAGGTCATATAAAAGAGAACTACCAGTGAAAATAATACTTTATTACCACAGCTGGAATTTTAAAGACAAAATGAATGTATTAGCTTGTAAAGTGAAATGAAATGTTTGCCACACTGAGATAACTTGCTCACCCTGTTCACTCTTTTTTTTCTTCCTGCCAAAGAGATGATCCAGTGTAAGTCTTTCCTTTGTTAAGGCTTTCTGTGACTAAAGTCAAAATTTTTTAATGAAAATCCTAAAGGCTGGCAATACACCAACGGACATACTTATGCAAACTGAATTTTAATATTTTAATATAGCTCATAAAGCTGACTTAGAGTTTTTTATGTTCTTCACCAAAGGCAACACCTCCATGATAAGCACTGTAATGTTCATTGTTCACCTGTGGGTTTACCTTGGTTATCATTAAAGGTTCAGTGCATATAAGGAGGTTATGCCATGAAACTGAAAACTCACTATTAGTATTTACATGATCTGCACCGCTTGCCAGTTATGTTGATCATTTGTTTTTATGAACAGTATGATAATGTGCCACCATGAACTGTGGGACAGAATTATCTCCTTTCTTTTCATAAGGGATGGTCCAGTATATTGTATGCTTAAGGAGTTAATAAAGGAAGGAGGTATGAGGTGCGAATCAATGGCACCTACAACAACATTAGGCCACATGAGACTTCCTGACCATCTCTTGGCTTCCTACAGTTCACCTGAAGGATCAACAAATACAATCAATAATATAAATGTATACAAACATAAAAAACATGCATAGACTCACAGATTTATTCCTATATAAATATATTCATGTTATATTATTATTAATTACTATGGCAATCGACATGCAGTATTAGGTTATGGCAAATACAGATATGAGGATGACTACAAAATGTACACATTTACTCACAGCATTTAGCACAGCAATTTATCTTGCTTCAAAGATTAAGTAAAATTAATATAAAGAATAAAAAGAAGAATTCCTGGACATTACAGTACTGCACAGCCTTAACGCCAACAACAAGGCTGTCTTGTAAAATATGCATTTCTGTCCATCCCACTTTCAGATATTTCCCAGAAGCAGCTAATGGGCGGCATTAATGAAACAACACAATAGAAAGAACAATGGACATGCAAAAAAGTGCCTTTATCTGTCAGGTTGAAAAGAGATGAGTGGAAATAATATGAAATGACAGTATGTCAAAGCAGTGCTTTTCACAAGCATAATGAAAGTTACACTTCTAAGTGTATATTATATTATATTATATTATATTATATTATATTATATTATATTATATTACTATTGTGCAGTCCAAGAACGGAGTTGGAGTATGCCCAACCTTGGAACAAGATCCTTTTTGGGGAAACAACTGAATGATAACACAACAGGAACCTGAGCCAGTGAGACAGCCAGTAGGGAATACATGAGACCAAGATGGTTGGAGCTAGCTGGTTAGTAGCAACTAAACTTTCCAAAAAAAAAAAAAAAAGCAAGAGGACTGTCCACTAACAAATCAATCACAGATGGTTGCACAGATGAGTTGCCATATACTTGGGTGGCTTTGCCTGGACAGTCCAACCAAGTAAAATCTGTGTGTGTGTCTATAATACACTATTATATTATATTTAGTGCTGGGCCGTATACCAGAAGTACAAGCATATTTGTTATGATTTCATTCATGATGTGAACTTTTAGATATCTCTATGCCAGTGCACAGGCAAAATGCCTGCTCTGATCTTTCAAGGAGTTTAAATGTATTATTAAATGCATTATATTTATCACAATGCAATTGAGTTACCCAAGTCTGCACATATCATGCAGTTCAACACAAAGGAACCCACTTAGTGCAGTAATTCAAAGTCTACTTTGTTAGAATAATGTGGTAAAGGATATCTATGGTTATCGATTAGATTAAAGCAGTCACATTACATTATGGGCTGTATCCCATCTAGGGGAAATTGCAAAGAGTGAACAGAATCCCTTTGAGATGGGTCATAACATCACCCGCTTCTGTTCTGTCTTGGGAGTGTTCTCCATTAGCCTTGAAAACAAGCCCACTGTTCCTCTAGGTTATCATATACCTTGTAGGTCAGCACAGAGAGAGCTGAATGTCAGGAGTATATTACTCCAGTATTTGAGGGCTACAACAAACACTGTATTCAGCTGGCAGCAAGGACATGAAACAAACCACACCAAACCTAAAAGAATACACATACACTTGCACTCATATGATGAGCTTAAAGCTTAAAAAAGATTGTAGATTGTAAGGTCTTTTCTAAAGGTCAAAATCATGCTGTGGTCTGTCTCACACTTGCTTAAAAATAAATAAATAAAATAAAAATAAAAATAAAAATAAAAATAAAAATAAAAATAAAATAAAATATTTTTTCAGCCCTAAAACATTTTTTTCAACCATGACATGGGTTTACTGTGTAAAACATCTTACAAACATGTGGTGGCAAAAAAAAAAAAATAAGAAAAATTTTTTTTCTCACATTTTTACTTTCTGGCTTTTATTTTTCTTTACTGTATTGAATCTGATTGTTGGCATTCATTGGCTGAGACTAGGGTGGCTTGTGTTATCGACTGACTATGGATCAGGACCACTCCACCCTGTAGGCTATTAGGAGAGCCAGCAGTTCAGACTCCTGCCCCATCGTTCCTTAATTGGTCCCCTCAGAAGTCCAGCGCGCACAAACTTCACAATCACACTGGAAGATTACACTAAAGAAAAAGAGATTCCCTGTGTGCAAGCTGCTTGGCATCGATTAGCTTACTCGCACTTCAGTTTCTTCACAATTTTTTTTTATCTCGTTTCTTTTCACCTAAGATTACAATCAGCTGGGGTGGTCTTTGAGTAAACCATACAAATCGAGATAAAGAGTAGTAGAGAGACAATGGTTGGAACAAATGGGAGATGACTCAGGACTGCCTACTGGGTAATTGGGTTTTATCCTTTCATTTTATCAGGCCTTGTTTTGGATTACAGCTATACAACACACACAGACAGGAAAAGGGAAGGATACCTAGACATTAGCAAATCTCAAGATAACTGATTACGAGTGGGAGAATGTGGCCATTGCTGCACTCTCATTATGGTACTCCACAGCAGACAAGCTCTACTGTTTTCTGTTGAAAAATGCAGTTTTTATCCACTCTGGTATCAAGGTATTGGCTACAGTCAGTAAACACAATGCACAGAAAAATGTCAACACAAGATGCTGCTGCACAATAGCTCGTCTTTTCCATTTCCACATTCTAATTCACGGCATGTCCGTTTCAACCTGACATTTCAATTTCAGATGCTTCTACAATTCAGTGCTTTGAATATGGCTGTTGTCAGTACATGTGTATGCACAGGCTGAAGACCATGACAGGCTGACAATTCCAAGAGTCATTCAGCAGAAATACTGTAGATATCTCATCTTCTAATACGGAGGGTTTCACATCTATTTCCAAATGTGACTTTTGACAACAAAGCGACAGTGTTATGGAAGTAATATATGCAAACACAAAGAGATATTACTGAATTTGCAACAACTTTACAAAACAGCTGAATCACCACATTTAATGTACACAGCACATTAAATGTGGTGATATATTTTTTAAGTTTTCCAGTAAGCTATTGCAAAATCTATATTTAAGCCAAACTCTGTTGGACAAACTGTGACTGACAAGCCCTTTATTCCTCCCAGACTGTGCAAAACAGTTTAAATATGGAAGCGAGTGCACCAGCATGAAGTTTGCCCAACACCAAGCTATACTGTGGAGCATATCAGAAAAGAACAGCACTCCTCATGTTGATTGCAATAAGGGATCATATTAACCAGTAGGACAATAAGGCTATTTAATGTGTTTTTAATAGTTTGGGGAGGACTGTGGGCTTCTATAGCTAAAGGCATACAATAAGATGTTCTTGATGTCTTCAGGGAAATCACTAATATGGTGTGACTTGGTCTTGAATTAATATTAATTATTTAATCTGTTAACGCAGATGCTATATGCTAAATACTATATAAAGGAGCTGTGGCTTTACATTGTAGATTCTGTATTGTCTTCAGCTTTGGGGTTAAGTTGGTCTAAACCAGCTAAGATGAAATGAAGCAGAAACTGGCAAAGCAATTTATTGATTCTGCTGTCTGTGAGCTGAAACAAAAGTAGCCTTTAAATGAATGTAACCACATCGATGCACAGAATAGATGTTATCTGTCTTAATGACAAAGGGGAGTCCTTGGCTGAAGGGGAACCTCATCAAAGTTACACATGCATAACCTTGCAACCACATTCATAGCACAGAGGAAAACACACATCCTTTATGTATGGATGAACATTTAAATTCAATGGTTCAAGTCATTTACCAGTGGAATTAATTTACTTCACATTTTGTTTAAAAATTCTTAATTCCTTTTCATTTAAATGTAAATCAAATGGCAAGTACAAAGTTCCTTATTTAAATTCATTCTAAATATAACATATTCAATATGACCACAGGAGGTCATGTGGCTATGAATACACTAAAAAGACTATGAACAAGGCATTATGTAACTGAGAAGAGATGCTAATAAAAAACTGGCAATTTGTCAAGGGCCTGTTGTGAAAACAATTATTATCACGAAAATAAGAGCATGACTCTTGTCCACAGAACAGCAGCAGCACAAATGCTATGGACACTGTAAATGTAGAAGGTTGAGTGGATAAGGGGCGTGAAGAGTGCCATCTTACCACAGAACAGGTGTGGATGGAAAACAGCTAGAACAGACAGTGTTTGCCAAGGAAATCATGGACAGTTGACTAGTATTTTGTGATTATAGTTGTAAGACAATGCTAGCCTAAATTATTTCAGAGCCCATGTTAAGACTAGGACTGATTTTAGGTTCTTGTATATAGTTATACTGTATATATAAATCTTTTGACTGTTGCTTCACCTTATTAATATTACCTGTTTGAATATTCTGAAGATTAAAACTATTATCTTCCATTTGTCCTTTCATTTGGTTCCTCGTCAGTTGATACAGATTTAAAGTTTTAGCTAGCAGTTCATGTTTGCATGCCTCCAGCTTTACATCTCTGAAACAAGAACAGAGGTAGTTTTGTTAGCTTGAGGAAGAGCGAGTGCCAGGTTTTGCTTACATAGGATGTTGCACTGCTGGCTAGTTGTTTGGCACCAGAGCAAACAGTGGGCTGAACTTTAAGAGATTGTTGTAACTGTATGTGGGAATTTCCTGCATTAAGTAAATTATGTGTCATAACGTGCACTGAAATTCAAGCTATGTAGTCCTGACCTATCCTGTTTCTGTGTTGGGTTATTCAAATATGAATAATTAATGAATGTGCTCAATACTCAATATAACGTTGCTTTGGCGATGCTCATATGGATCTTGAAGGTAATCCTATTAAGCTGCATTTAACAAACTTAGAGGAAAGAGTCTTTCAATCAACTCTACTCCTGTTAACATTTATATCTAACTATGATTATGCTACATTCATGGGCCATTGTGGTAACTTAAGCACAGAGACTATGAATTTTGCACTGACTGTAAAGTTTATGGACCAATATTGGTGCAGAGAAATCTGGTCTTTTCATAAACAAGGGCCTATGAGGATTCCTCTAATTTGGTGTGAGATTTGTTTGAGCAGTGTCGATGGTGCGTATGCTTAGTGTTGGGTGTAATGCATTCCAAAGTACTACTACTGTATTCACATTACATTTTTCAGTATTGCAGTAATGCAACACATTACTGTACTAAACTCAGTAATCACATCACAGTTACAATTATGTCATTACTCATTTACAAAGGTTCTTCAGTTATCTGCACGATGGGCAGATAGAAAGAAAAAAACAATAAACCATGCATTTTTCTTCTTGAGCACTTTTGCTACAATCAGCTGATTTCGGTTTGTTTGCATGGAAGAGGAAAATGGTGGAGCGGTCTACAACTTTTGAGGAGTGGAGATATGGACATTACCTTTATTTTTATTGCAAGAAAGGACAAGAGCACAATGGTAAAGTGCAAACTGCATCCAGGACAGAAACAATAACTTTGTCTCTTCATAAACATCTGCATGATGTTAAAGCTGAGTGTATGTCAAGCCTGATCTTCAACAGGTAACAAAAGAAATGATGAGCAGTCCGGCCTGTAATGCTGTAGCCTTCATATTTATCTGTACATATTTCTAAAGCAGAATCACCTTGGCAATCGCTTTAAAGTCTCTTTGGGCTGGTTTTCAACTGCTTTGTGTTGTCGGTTTTGTGTTCATATGTAAATGCTAAAAGATCATATGTATGTCCCTATTAGAATAGGGATTTGTCAGCGTGTGGGACTGTAGCCTCAGGTTTATATTGTTAACTGGTAATTATGTGACAAAGCATTTCAGGTCATATTATAGAGTGACACAAAAATAATATAACGAGTAGTGTAACGGATTACACAGTCAATAAGTAATGTACTGCGTTACTTTTAAGAAAAGTAACGACCCCAATACTGCGTATGCTATTACACATTGGTTACATGTTTCAAATCATGCTAGTGTTTGGTTCATCATGTTGCCAAATTGTGAAGGACAGGGGTTTAGTCTCTTTATTTTTATTTTATTATTATTTCTTTAAAAAGATAATGTTGTTACTGTAACAATATCCAGTAGTGTACCACCAACATTTTCCACTCTAGACAGATGTCACCTTTGTTGCCTATCCCACGGCCAGCTCAGTTGTCTAAGAGGATGGAGAGAGAAATAAGCTGCACAGACTGTTTAGTGAACTCTGAATTACTGAAGCTGTGGACAAACTTGCTTTTCATTGCTGAATAAAAACAAAAGTGTAAGCAAAGATAAACAGTTAAATAAAAAACAGATACAGTGAGTCACAGTGGGGTTTTAAACATCCCCTCTCCATAACTGTGTGCGTGCATCCTTTCTAAACCAATAAAATCTTCTGACCAATGCTTGTCCAGGGATTAACTGCAGACCAAGTGCACTTCAACATATTGTATTCTAGGCATGACAGTGGCAGTGAACCACATGTTCAATGGGTAAAATGAATATAAACAGTCTCTGACAACTGACTAATGTTAGGCTCAGTTTGAACACAGAAAGGCTCCTTTTCTGTGAAGACTACATGTTCTCCAGGAGCTCTGGGTTCTCCATCAAAAAAAACCAGACATGCATTTGAGTGTTATGACCCAGAGGAATCACATTAATCACAAGCGTCATCTTCATTTATTCTGTTTTATTTCTACTTGATTTTATATTACACATATGATTGAGACATAGCATTGCTGTCGCTCCTAATGCTTTCCATGAGAACATATTTTATGTTAAATGCATGTGTGTGTGTAGACTTTTTTCCATCTCAGATCATGCTACAACACTAGGAATAAATATGTATTACCATTTCTGGAATAGAAATGATCAGTTATAGGTCATTATGACAATAAGCTGTGGCTTTGAGTTGTAGTTGCTATTCATTGTTTAGTTTTTTGACTGATGAAACAGTCTGTTTGCACAGTTCACTGTAATTGTCGGTTTGACTTTATATTTTATGTGTTTTAGCTTAGCAATTCTCAAAGCATCTTTCATAATCTTCTCTTTTGTCTCCAGAAACGAAAAACATAAGGCACAAAGGCAGATGTCATTCGGCTTTGCGTTTCATTTTATCAATGACAGAGCTTTGTTGGTTTTAAAACATACAGTCACACATGACTTCAGAGAGGTTTTGTGTCGGCTTCATATACTCAGAGGGACTCTTAAACTCCATCCTGAGTCTATGACACTCACAAAAGCACCAAATGGCCCTTGAGGACGCATATGAATTCAAAAAGGGAATTCTAGACATAAGAAATGTGGATGAACCAGTCTGTCTCCCAACAATCAACCAACTTTTCAAAAGGTACTGTGTTCATGAAAGAGAGAAGACAAAGACAAAACAAAAACAAGATCCAGCACATTTAAACATAGTTCATCTTAAATGCCATCAATTTGGAAAAAGCAGGGCATTTAAGATGAACTGTGTTTCATCTACCAAACTTTGATTTTTGCATGTGCGAGTGCATGGGGGGGTAGTCGTGCACTACCCTCCCTATGATGAGGGTACTTTCTAGATTGGGGCACCATTCAAAAACTGTTGATGTGATGGTTAAAAAACATGTTCACTTCTGCATGTAAAAACACTGGAGTACACATACCAATCAGACATTCTGTAAACACACACTATACCACTACTTTACTACCGAGTCATTAAATATGTATTTGCTACTGATTACTCTTGAAATTAATTCATCATGGAGAGCAGTGACAGGTGCTCGGTGTTACTGACAAACTGATGTGGCAGTTATTGATAACATGAGATACTTAGGTATTCTGCACTGTAACTCTCCTATCTGTCTTTCTCTCTCACTCTACTTTTTTCATCTAACATTCCCTGCTGCCTTACTTTACCTCTACAATCCTAGCTCTCCTTTCTCCTTCAGTCAGGTGAGTTGAGAAATGATAGCAGAACCAAAACATTTGTCACAGCAACAAACAACTGAAACTAAATTACACCGAAAGGAATTGCAAGGAAGGAGTGGACAACAAGAAAACGATGAAGGGTCTGGGTATTTACAAAAATACAAGCACTTTAGAGGAAACAACAGTGCTACCCATAGGTATAAACTGTGAGCTACAAGGGAGAGAAAGAGAAAGAGGTTAAGAAAGAGTGTTTGGCATTGAAGTGAATGGTGTGTGGTATGACTATAACATTTGTGGCAATGCCCTTGAGTTAACCAATGAGACATTGAATGGTGCATTGTGGATGGGCAGTTTTCTCCAAGGCTTCCTTTTCAGTATTATTTCATAACACAAGGTAGCAATGCAAGCTTTTATCGAAGAGTAAGTGTAAAGGTTGTGGATAGAAGGCTGAGGGCAAACCTGCAGGAGAGAAGTGAAATGGTGATATTTGGCACAGTGTTTTTCTTTCCACATGTGAGTACATAGAACATACATTGAGTATAATATTGTGCGTGTATGGAAAAACATGTATAAACTATGCTTAATGATACAGGTATACTTACTATATAGCTTAAATATGTACTTGTCAGTACTGGGTTTATCTGGTAATATTTTATATATATTGGATATGTAGTGGTTTGACTGACTTTTACAAATTTATTTTCTGAATCTATAATCTGTCCTCTCTCTTTATTATTACACCCCAAAAGTTGGAAAGTTGTACAAAATGTACATAGAAACATACAACAATGATTTTCACCCTATCAAATTTATATACCTTATATATGTTAAAATAGTATAAAGACAACATATGGCAAAAGACTGCAAAAGTTGGGGTGCTACCCTAGACTAAAACTAGTAAGAATTAATTTGATTTTCTCAGTATCTGTGTGGTTATTTGTTTCTGTTTTGTTCTTGTCCTTGTCCTTAGTTTTTCATTGGTAAACTTCTCTGGTCACTGGATATGGAGGACTTAGCAGAGGCAGCTGTTGATGAATGTCTGTAGTTTGTTTTTGCCATCTCCATAGAGGAGTATAGTTTTCACATTGGTGTTATATAAATAAAGATTATAAAAATATCTAAGCTCAGTAAACACCAATAATTTAGAAAGAATTCTACAATAAAACAAACAAAAAAAAACCTGACTGTTAAGTACAGCCCAAGCAAATGTTATCGGCTGATATTAGCTATTAGGCGATCTATCTGTATCTTCATTTATAACGGACAATAAGTAAAAATTTAAAAAGTAAAGAAGAGATGGGAGAAACACCATTCAACCATCTCTTGATGCATGCTCAATAATCCAGGTAAAAGAATCCCAAAAAGTTGAATCTGTTCATCTGGACGTGGCGTTTTTTTAATGGGAGAAACGTTTCGTTTACCAACTGGTAACTTCTTCAGTCTCAGCTGACTGCAGGCTTCCCCAACCTTAGAAGAAGTTACCAGTTGGTAAACGAAACGTTTCTCCCATTAAAAAAACGCCACGTCCAGATGAACAGATTCAACTTTTTGGGATTCTTTTACCTGGATTATTGAGCATGCATCAAGAGATTTTAACTCACTTTGGCAAGGACTGCCTAAAGCTAGTACGTGAGTATGAGCAA
>VUQS01046853.1:10583-21296 GCA_015108495.1 Heterochromis multidens
TTCTTTGCACTACGGGCTGGAAAATGGGACACGTTACTCACCAATACTCCGGAAACTCTCAGACAAAGTTCTCCTCAACTTTTTCATTTTGCCGATTTTCTCCGCGGGCTGAGAGGCTGGCATCAAGTCACACATTATTATTTTTTCTCTCTCTCCCACCGACTTTGGCAGCGGACTGGCTGTGGGGTTTCAAGCAGAGAAGAAGAAGGAGCAGGAGGAGGAGGAGGAGGAGGAGGACCGGTGTTCAGTCAGCCCTGCGGGGCTTCTTCAGCCCAGCTGCAACGCGCTGGCAAACACAGGAAACGGAGCCTCAGCGGCTCACACTTCTCTCATCAACTAGTGAGAACAAATGCCTTCTTGAGATTGACTCAAGAATGCAACTACATTTCCAAAAGAGGCAGCAAAAGCATCCAAAGTGGAAACCATGCGTAATTCTCTGCGCCTTGCAGCTGCGCCCTTTTCTTGGTTGGATCCTAACAAACGCGAGCTCCTGTTCTCACTTCTTTTTCTTCACTCAGTGGTCCCGGTCGCTCCCAGCTCCACCACAATCTAGATGTCATTTTTGGGATTCTCTCTCCGGTTTCGACCCCTCAGACCCCGCCCTGGATGCGGAGATTGGAAGGCTCCCGGGGAGCACCGGGTTTCTATTGGTCTCAGAGAGTGACTGTCAAATAACCAGCGCCGCCCTCCAATGTGTTGCAGGAGGAGGAATATTTTTATGGGGACCGGGCTGCTCTCGGCGCTCCAGCTTGAGACTGCTGCCCTCTACAAGACCCAGTCACTGTGCGCAGGTCGAGGTGCCCCCACCCCGCCAAGCATCAGCTTCACCGGAGTTATTCTTCATTTCACCTTGGAATATCACAGCGGATTGTTTAAACACAAACCACCAGATGAACAGGGAATTTATTCAATATAACTGACAATAATACACAAAATTCACAAAAAAAGACCAAACAAAAAAACACCGCAGAGTTTGGTGTACAAGTGTTTTACGTGCATTTCATGTATTCTTTCTGTATTATAGCCAAATCAATAATTTATCATAATAAAAAAATTACAGCTATAGCACCTTCTACTGTTATCATTTTGTCATCATTATACCATGAAACACGTGTCTTCTCTGCAATCTTTCCTTTACAAAAACTGAGCTGCTTCTGCTTCTTCTTCTTTCGGCTGCTCCCTTTAGGGGTCGCCACTGCGGATCATCTGCCTCCATCTCACGCTATCCCCAGCCTCCTTCTCTGTCACACCAACCCTCTGCACGTCCCAAAAACTGAGCATCACTTTATAATACCCAGCAGCCTACTTCTGCCACAATTAAACTCACAATAGAGTATGGTTGGGAGTAAAGAGAGCTGTGGGATTAACGCTATCAGCGTTATCCAAGCCCTGCATCAATAATCTAAATCCTGCAGCAGTGAGCTCATGAGCTCCACTCTGTCATATGTGTCTTTATGTGCTGCTCAGATTTGATCATGTCTGTACTGCAGAGACCCACAGCAACCATGTGAGGAGTTCAGTGGTCTTTAGGTGTGCCATAACACATCTCACTGTTTGGATCTGCAAACATCTCAGGAATGCAGCAGGCTTGAGTGTTCTCATACTGCGGTCTAATTTCTTTACCTGGGGCACAGGGATAATGGAAACAAATGTATGGCTTCATTACTTTAAATTGGTGCTTGATTATTGTGCATTTGTTGGATGCATGCACACCTCTCTTCTGCCCTACAAAAGCAGAACGTTGGAACTACATGTCTGATCAAAAGTGAGTTAAGGCCAGAATTGTCCTTATTCACATCTTACCTTTCAGTAGGAATGAATATAGGGTACAGGATGGGAGTAGTGTTATTTAGGACACTTTCTACAAGCAGTGAAACCAGTGCAATTCATCTATTGGCCTCTTGAGGCTGCCTCCAAAAAAGCATCTCAATCCCCACAGACTTCCAAATTAAAACGCCCAGAGTTTGTGCTTTTGTGAGCATTTTCAGTGGAATTATCAGTTTGTCAGGTGACCCTCAGTCCTCCCTTAGTTACACTGCAGGCTGCTGGGGGCTTCCCATGATGCACTGAGCTTTTCTCTATCTCTCACCTTTGTTCACTCACTATGTGTTTATACATCACTCAGCATTTAATCACGAGTTATTATTAATCTCTTCCAATGTTACACTAAAAATCAGGAACATTATATCAAGAGGTAAATAATAAACAGAACATGTAAGTTTTTTTATGATAAACTTTTATATAAATAAGAAATATTAAATATTTGATACTAACAACTACCTTGTTAAGTCCTGCTAGTCTGTCACTGACTTTTAAGACAGGGTATAAACTGCTTGTGAACCTCTGGCCTCTCCCGTGAAGTCAATTTATTGAATTCATGTGTCATCCCACATTGATTTATACAATACACATAACAGCTGGACATTGTTTCTGGGTCTGAAAAGCCTAAGTGGAAGTACCTTCAACCTGCATTTTTTCTAATTACCAGCAGGGGGTGATTCCTGTGGTTACAAAAGCAGTTGGGTTATATAAAAATTTTTGGGGACAAGACCCTACCTCTCACTTGATCTGTGACCTCAGCAAACACTTTCCTGATGACTTTATGGTCTCAGTTGCTATTTTTAACTGTACTGAACACAATATGGTGTTGATTTTGTAAATTATGGTCTTCATTAGAGTCAAAGAGGGTATGCTACATGTTAATGACAAGTTGCTAGCCAATCAACGTGCAGTGCACATCGGTGTCTCAGTCAGATTTATTCATTGCTTGTCATGAACGACCCTGTCGCTGGTTCACCACTGTTCCTTCCTTGGACCACTTTTGATCACTTGGACCACTGCAGACCGGGAACACCCCACAAAAGCTGCAGTTTTGGAGATGTTCTGACCCAGTTGTCTAGACATCACAATTTGGTCCTTGTCAAACTCGCTCAAATCCTCACACTTGCCCATTTTTCCTGTTTCTAACACAACTTTGAGGGGAAAATGTTCACTTGCTCCCTAATATATCCCACCCACTAACAGGTGCCATGATGAAGAGATAATCAGTGTTATTCACTTCACCTGTCAGTGGTCATAATGTTATCCCTGACAAGTGTATGTCTTGGCAATGCTGTTGGCTATTAAGTAACCACAGTCATGGTTACTTAATTTAACTAAGTCAGTTAGGCCTATAAAACACCCCCTTTTACATTAATCACACATTAGAAGAAAAATGTCTGTCTGCAACTTGTTTCTCATCTATGTCCTTTGTTACCACAATTTCAAATCCCATGACAGTTATAGCACCAGCAGAGAACATCTGGATATGGTCTCTGGATACAGTGTCTATTCCAGACACTGAGGGACTTCTACTGAAGTTGATCACACTATCATTCACGTTTAAAATGACTGAATGGTACACGGCTTTAAAATATTACCCCAACAGGTCTGACACATGTCAGTGACAAGATGGAAGTTGGAGGATGGAAATTAGAACCAAGGCTAAGTGGCTGCACCATATCCAACCTTTGATTGAGCTCTTATTCATTTAATTCAGTTCTTTGGCAATTACTAGAATATTAGGCTTTTTTTGGACAAAATATATCTTGTATAGATATATTATAGATAATAGACTGTCAATACATTATGGTATGTGTTTGTCACAGATTGACCATGACATATATTTATTAATAGATTACAATTATTTATACAGTAAGTCATTGTTTCTGGACTTACTTCTGTGGTTATGAATACTGAACATTATTTATTTAAAAAAAATCCTGTAGTGCCATATTAAAATACTAATGAAAGGCTTCAAAAAAGGGATCCAAGCTTCAGAGCTGCTATGAAGACCGAGGTAACTGTGCACACTGGCGGCACCATATGGCAGTGAGAGAACTGAATGGGAATCCTGCCAGGTAATTTGAGAAGAGAAAATTGCTCTGGTACAATAACTATCCTCCAGAGGCCATTTGTAACTGCCTGAGAAATCGATGAGAAGAGCAGATTCTCTGCTTAGTCACAAAATTTACGGAGGTCATGGAGTAAGAAGGAAGGGGGCACTGATTAAACACTTTCCATTAAACAAACAGTCAAAGAACATGTCAACAAATCTACAGCAGACACTAAGATGCCTCATCTGGACTTGTGAGATGTGTCTCTGCTGCAGTCATTTTGCTCAGGGGGTCTGATTATGGGTTCTTACTCATTCTTATATAAAATGTCAGACTTTTGTGCTGCTTTTTGATTTTTCCAATGCAAGAAATGGCAGACAGACAAAAATGACATGAAATGAGTGTACATAGACTACATGAGTGCTTGTACTGATCATCAAACAGTTAATAACGTGTTCCTAAAGTTAGATGAACTTCATTCCTGAGCGCAGCTTTGACATGTTAGCTTCACTGCTACAGCTGAAAGGACTAGTTCCTTAGGTTCAAAGCCCAATAGTTTTATATTATTTAACATTTTATAGTTATAGTAACAATAATGCATTGAAAAAAATGCTGCTGTGAAAATATGTACCTGCATTTCACCACTGATGACTGAATGAGCTGACCCAGACAAACGTTTAGCAATTTGAGTCATGGCTCCAAGTTCAATGGTACTTTGAGAACCCCCACTTCAATCTCATTGTTGAGTTTGAAGTGCGATTGAACAGAGCATTGTTTTCGTTGTTTGTTTTTTCCTCCTAAATCTTGGGAGTCATATTTGATTCAGCTCTGAAAGCTAACAGATCAATCACACAGCTAAACTGAGTTCCATTCATCTCTGTATTGTGTCCAAAATTAGATCAGTTGGGTGTCTCTGTATTTCTTTGTTCAGTCTTCAGCTACTTTAGAATACTGCAGCAAGAGTTCAGAAAGATGTAGGGAACAGAACTTCTTTCTCACCTCTCTACATTGGTATTAAAATGAAATCTAAACCCACGATGTTTCTCTACAAACTGTTGATTGGTCTTGCCCCAGAATTCCTGTATGCACATTTACCTTTTAGTCTCCAAAGTGGAATTATTCTGCTTTTTTTTTTTAATTTACTGTCATGTATTTGTTCCAGTTGTGGATTATCATAATGACCATGGCCAAATTTTCAAATGTCAGTTTTTTCTCCTGTTGGCTCTGTGTGGTGTTAACAGGGTCATTTCATTTCAGTTTTGACTAATAAGCTAGATTATTTTTTTAACCATGGTGATGATGTGATTTTTCAGTGGGTTCTTCACATTTATAGCCTGCATAAAACTGAACAGTGAGTGCACACGGGGAGAAGTATCCAAGTATTTTGTAGTCCATCTTGGAGTGATTCTAGTTTCCCATTACTCAGCAGAGTGTAGTCTGATGCTCTGAGCAACATGGTTCTCTTTTCCTAAGTCCTTATGAGTTCTCCCTCATATCTCTCCTTCCTGATGTTTTCAATCAAAAGGTCATCAGAAAATGACAAAGGTCGTCGTTTTTTCACCTTTTGACCATGCCGCCATCTTGTGCTGTGTTTTTGGGTGCTGCTGTGAGACGACTCTGTCTACATTCAGCAGTTTGTCCTCTTCTAACTCAGTTCATAATCAATACATGAAAAAAAAAAAAACAGTTTGAAGAAGTTTATTAATGAATAGGAACCCATCTGTAGTACAGTCATCACTGTTTAATCAATGTATGTACAAAGTGCAAAGATCGATGAGTAAAATATTTAAAAAGAGAAAAAATTAATTTTTGTAGGAAGTTTAAAAACAAGATTCAACAACCAAACATCACTGTGTCCTCACAGAGAATCAGAAGGCTAAACTAATTTAGAATTTCTCTCAATCAGGTTTGACATCGAGCTTTTTGTTTGAGCTAGATCACTGGACAGCTGCTGCTCTGCAGCACTCTGTGTGAGAAAAGGGCATCACTCCAAGCTAAAAGCAAAGACATGAGAAGAGCTCTATGAGCTGCCAGTGGAAGTCCTCCAGTGCAGTTGCTTTACTCGTTCTCAAACTTGCTGTATGGGTGGTCCGCGTCACCGATCAGACCTGTGCACAGAGAAAGTGGAGACAAAATGAAAACGGAAGAAGTCATGGTGGGTCAAGTGCTGCCCCAAGTATCTGAGGAAGTGGTTGTCAAACGTACACCACATCAGTCCACGGACAAACATCTCAGAAAACTGGGAATACTCTTATTTAATTTGTTGTTTGGTTAACTGGTACAAATGCTGGAATTCATCCTGTTCAGTATTACAGCATCTGCACCATCTGCTACTAAACTGCCATCAACAAGTCTTTGATCCACACTATCAGTGGAAACTATTTATACTGAGGGCTTTATCACATGGAAAACAAAAACTGTAATTTTTAATCACATTTACATCACATCCCATTCCCTCAAGGAGCACATCACACACAGAACACAACAAATGACAGCACCAAACCTGGTGAAAAACTTCATTTTTCATGTGATGTGATTTCATGTAGTTTGAGTTGATTTCTAGGGGGTATGAAAAGGACTTCCCACTTGGTTCTTATGTATCTTTCAACAACGGCATTTTATTTTTAGTTGTGTGTTTCTGGCCTTTTCTAGCACGTCCATGTGTCACTGGCACATATCTTTGCATGTCTTTGGTTGTTTTCAATAATCTGTTTTCTTCTATATCTTTCCCATTTAGAAGGTTGTCTGTAATTTGTTTTATGATAACAATAATTAGGTATGTTGTGTTTACTAAGCCATGCCAGCAGCACACTGCTGACTAGTAGGCGCTAACATAACACGGAGGAAGCCAACAGCAAGACTCAGCAGTTTAGAGGAATTTCACACCTGCTACACAAACAGCTTTTTTCTCTGTCTGTTTGTAGTAGTTTCGGCCTGAAGCACAAACTTTGGTGAAGTGATTTGACATGACTGAAAAGTTCAGATGATTCTCTCCCTGTAAGCTTGTCATTCTCACTTATGTTTGGTGCACCATGCGTTTTTTTCCCCCCTTTTTTAGTTCTTATGGTAACATTACGTGTTTTTGTCAGCTGGGTTAATATTTCACTTCATCAGTTTCTTGTCTGCTGCATGTCACATGCGATGTGTGAGGACCTGCACCCACAGTGAGGGCAGACAGAGAAGAAACTAGCATGACCATTAATAACAGCAGAGTGCAATGAAGACTCCTCTAAATGAATCCAGTGCAAATAAATAGGCTCAATAATAAAGACATGTTTTCTTACTTTGCAGTTTCTCTCGGTCCTGGTCTTGTTATTTGACTAATAAATACCAATTCAGTGAATGTATATTTTTAGATGTATTTATTTATTACCTTTTATTTTGTCTGAAGTTTGAAAATCAATGTTTCAGTCAAGCCTGTTGCCTTACACAGAAACAAATGACTCCCAGGCTCTTCCTCTGAGCAAAGATAACTTATTTATTCAACACTGGTTTCCGAGCAGTACTCTTATTCAAGTGGAATAAGTTGGATCAATGCACCCCTAACCCTGATGAAGGCCACAAGCTGAAACACGTAGGTCAAACTATAAAGTTGTTCTTCATGCTACAAGTGTTATTGGAGTTTTAACCTTCAGACTGTGTGTTCTCCTGCAAAGCCTGAACTTTTCACAAACCCCACGGATCAATAGACATTAAAAGGGACACTCGCTGCAACTATTAATCAAGAAATTGATTAATCAATGGCAGTTAAAGCATAAATACCAAACCCTGCTCCTTAAATGAACCCCAGCTATTTCAATTTATGAGAACTCTCCTACTACATTACGCTGTCAAAAACTCATGGATGTTTTTTCATCATTTTAGAAATCCTAAATCTTTAAAACACATTATGGCCATCATTACTTTGCATGTGCAATGCATTCTGGGTTGATGACATAACCTGGTGGCACTACAGAGCTGCTATTTGTAACAGAGTAGGGTTTTAAAAAGTATGGAAAAAAAAATACCACAATGCTTTTAATTTGACCTTCCACTGGAAAGTAAACCATGGAAATTATTTATAAAAAGCAAAACATCTAGTTTCTTTCTTTATATCAGAGTTTGATTTCTGATGGTAATGCCAATATACGCTGATTATGTCTTCATAGTTAGTGGTCCTTTAAAATTTGAAAATTTTATTTCATACATGATAACTGGACTACATAAGTGGCAAAGTAATCACTTTATTATTGCATTTCCACAGATTTAAGAGTGCTTTTGGAGCCTGTAATCATCCCTCCTGCCCCTACTGACCTTTAAACCCTCCCATTAATTAACCCAACTCAGCAGTCTGAATTCTTGCTTTTTGAGTTCCTATGAAGTTAAAATCTTTAGTTGGAAAGCAAAAAAAAGAATATTTCCAACTCTAGATAAACTTTTAGAACATGTCCATGGCCAAGGACCGTACATTTTCTTCCCCATCACCAACTGTACACTGTAAAGAGGAGGGATTTTTAATGGCTACTATGAACAAGAGGAATGATTATAGCAAGCAAAGCCTGTTTCAACTTTGATATGGGAACCTGACTATGTTGTGTGTGTGTGTGAGAGGTATTTGAGGCAAGCGATGGAGGCGACTACCGATGGCAATGACTGACATATGATGGGAGTGAGACCATTATCTATGCACCCAAAGCCAGTAATGTCCACTAGTGACAGCTACAAAGTAAAGGGCAATGAGCAAATCTCATTTATAGGGACAGGGCTTGTTTTTTTTTTGTTTTTTTTTGTTTAAACTCAGGTCTGATTCTTAATTTGATATTTTCACTAGAATTGCTTCTCAATTTCTCCACTGGAATATGAGCACACTAACGTCATGTCTGAAGCTGTGGAGTGAAGTTGGGACGTAGATTGAATGCTAAACTGAAAGCTCTTCCAGCTCAGCTCTCTTTACCACAGCGGTCCAGTATAACACCAACATCTGCCAGACTCTCTCACACTCTTCCAGTAGAAGCTATCAATATTCAAAATGCTGTACAGACGAGGTCTTGTGCAGAAAAACTGTAAAGTTACTGCAGACATGATACAGAGATACTCATTACAAAAACTGTTACATTTTATTTTCTTCCTGTTAAAAGGGAGTTTTTCCTCCCCACTGTCACCAACTGCTTGCTCATAGGAGGTCATCTGATTGTTGGGGTTTTTCTGTATTATTGTAGGGTCTTTGCCTTACAATATAAAGTGTCTTGAGGCGACTGTTGTTGGCACTATATATGTACCCTTTTCTGTAGCAAGAAAAGGGTACATTAGTTAATGCTGATTTACTCTTATGCTGTAGAATTGTATGTCTTGTTTCTACAGGCTATGACAAGAGTGCCAGGGTTAAAATGCAAAAAGTGAAACCTGTAATTAAAATTTATGCTGCCTTGCTGGGATATTTTCAGCTGGTGATGACAAGAGATTATTTCTTGTTTTGTTGAATAACCTCCTGGCCCACCCTCAGGGAATCTTCAGCTGAGCCTGCTTTCAAGGAAATAAGAAGACAGAGGATGTGGATTGTAGTATTACTAACCAGACCAAATGTGAAAGGAGAGCAGCCTCTACTAAAGCCCCTGTGGAAGGAAACTAATGAGAGCAGCAGGCCTGAGAAACAGACCACCATCCATCACTCTGTCATGCAGTCCATACACTAAACCCACATAACCTGACATCTGACTACAGTGAAGCGGCATGGACAGACGGACGGACGCACACACACACACACAGTTCCTCCCACATCAAAAGCAAAGAATGAATGATTTCGTCTTTATCAAGCTTTTGACAGAGGCCAATCTTTACCATCCATTTCCTTAAAGTTATAGAGCTCTGCAGAGGGCAGAGAGATGTATCACTATAAGAATCAAGGCACTGATTGGAAATGAAATATGAAGCAACAGTGCTGTGTGATGTTAGAGTGCAAATGTTGAATGCTTCCATACTTTGCTGCAGCTCATACTGGCAGTTTGCTCATACATAAATGGATGACTCATTTATTTTTAGAATGTTACCTCTTTCAATGACAATAACACTATACTGACAACAAAGGTGACTTGGGTACAACAATGTTGTGCATCTAAGTTACAGCTCATGTTAGCTGGTGAAGTGGCAAGCTAGACAAACTAGCATGACAATGAGGATAAATGCCACATGGTCTCATCACGTTACATTACATCTCATTCAGCCATTAGCAATAAAAAGTATGTATATACACGTACACACACATTTACATATATATAAAAAAATTCCCCACTTGCCCTTGTGGGCGGTCTTTATCCTTTAAGCTCGGGTCCTCTACCAGAGGCCTGGAAGCTTGAGGGTCCTACGCAGTATCTTTGCTGTTCCTAGGACTGCACTCTTCTGGACAGAGATCTCAGATGTCGTTCCTGGGATCTGCTGGAGCCACTTGCCCAGTTTGGGGGTTACTGCCCCGAGTGCTCTGATTACCACGGGGACCACTGTTACCGTTACCACTGTTATCTTCTGTAGCTCCTCTCTCAGTCCTTGGTATTTCTCGAGCTTCTCATGTTCCTTCTTCCTGATGTTGCTATCACTTGGTATAGCTACATCTATCACTACAGCCTTCTTCCTCTGCTTGTCCACCACTACTATGTCGTTGGTTAGCCATCACCAGTTTGTCTGTCTGTATCTGGAAGTCCCACAGGATCTTAGCTTGGTCATTCTCGACTACCCTAAGGGGCATATCCCATTTTGACCTTGGGACTTGCAGGCCGTACTCAGCACAGATGTTCCTGTATACTATGCCAGCCACTTGGTTATGGTGTTCCATGTATGCCCTGCCTGCTAGCATCTTGCACCCTGC
>VUQS01046864.1:5748-35197 GCA_015108495.1 Heterochromis multidens
TGGGAACTAAAAAAAAAAAAAAAAAGCAAAAAGTAAAAAGGCATTCAAACTGCCTTAGCTGGAGAAATACACCCCCATCTTTAGTGGCAGAGAGAACACCCACACACTGTTGAATGCAGCTTATTGCTTACTTCAGTCTTGTGCAATCATGTGAAAGCTGAGTGCAGGATGCTCTTTAGTGAAGGCTCTCCTCCACGAGTACAGTCTTTCAGTGCACTCTCCTCTGTTGCCCTAACGTGATTGAATGTTCCTCTCAGGTCCCTGCAGGCGCTCAATCAGAAAATCTTCCATACAAGCCAAGGTCATCCAGCAAGAGGAGCGCAGTAAATAGGATGCTTTTATAGGACACTTTTTTTTCTTTTTCCAAACTGCAATATTTTTTATGAAATATGAGGATGAAAAGCGGGTTCGTTGTGTATAGAGAAGAGCGAGGATGCAGCCCAAGGGAGGGGACGTGCTTTGAAGAAATGCGCCGTGTTCTGCAGCTAGGTACATTAGCAGAAACATCTCAAAGCTTCCATCTTCAACACGACCTCCCTTCCACTGTGTTCCCTTTTAAATTTGCTTCTTTTTAAAACCTCTCCAGTGACAGAGAGCAGTAGTAGAAAAGCACAGGTTTTGCTAACAAAAATCTTCTTGCAGCATTTCTCTCCCAGCAGCAAAGGAATGAAACTCTCCTTTTATCTAAATTGCCAGACATATAATGAGAAAGGTGAGAAAAAACAGACTGAAAGTTAGAAGCTCACCGTTAAAGTTTACAGAGCGAATGTACTGGAGGAGCATGCGTCCATCCACTGGGTCCATCTTTTCGCAGACACCCATGGAGCCAGAACAGAGGTCCAGGTGCATGCTGTGTAAGGCGTGGGCCATGGCGTACACAGCATCAATCACAAACTGCACCTTGCCCTCCTGTTCGTACTGAGAGTCTCGGCTGATTCTTTCTTCACCTGGCAGACAACAAAAATGGCACGCGGTGGTGGTGACTCAGAACTCAGATAAAATTTCCACTTTTTATTTTCGGTGACATCATTTCAGTTCAAACTGCCGCCTGCTTACCTGTGCATTTTCTTCTACCAGGATCGTATTTTATCCCAGGGCGAGTTAGTTTGCACTTGAAGTCGTCCTCCCAGAATTCTGCAAACCAGATGTTTCTTCTGTTGTTCTCTAGCGACCTCGAAGTGAAGTACTGGTCGAACCCTGAATCGTTTCACATTTAAATTTATGTTACATTATAACAGTTAAAATAACAGGACTTGACATATTAGAGGAGAGATAATCATAAAAAAATACTTTGAAATATGGCTCTGACTCACTTTTCTGAATTTATACAGGTTGGAAATATCAGATCAGTGATATATCAGACTTATCAATCATTAATTTCCTTTATTTGGTGCATTGATATTAGACTCATCTGTCAATGTCACAGGCTTCTGTGGGTACTCTTATTGCATCCAGCTGTTCAGAGTTAGATTTAAGTCTCATTTAATACACTGTCCTACCGTCAATGGAGGCTCTTTTGGGCAGGATGGTAACAGCACCCTCAGCCACCTCCTCCTGGTCTTCAATCGGAGAGTTTTTGGACCCCCAACTATCCGATCCAACAAACAGGAAGTGGCCTGTCAGGTTGGCCTTTTTGGCAGCCTGCAACACCCGTCTAAAAGATGACATATTACATATCATGATACACTTTCTTCTTCTTTCGTTCTCTTGCTGAGATTATCAGACAGGAGACTAGACAATGAAATGTAAAACAGCATCCTTGTGAACATCTGGCTGACTTCATATATCTAATATGGCATGCAGCAGAGCATGACTCACTTGATGTCGTCCTCATTGGCAAAGATGATGACCCCGCGAGCGTTAGAGGTCTCCATCAGTCTCTTGATGATTTTATCAAACTCCCCTGGTCTGGGTTCTCGTGGAATCTTTATGGACTGTGCAATACACAGCCCTCCTGTGTCACAGGCAACGGAAATTTCCTTTAGACATGAATGGGTATTACTCTGTATTCATGTTTTCATCCCTTTTGTTTGCAATGTTAGCAAACAACATTAGCTCAGTTGCAAAGGTTGCTAGGTTTTCCCGCGGCTCTGGAAGTTTTGTTCTGGGCTGAGTGTTTTTCTGGCTGCTGATTGGGTAGATTAATGAACTTAGAGCTATGTGTAAAAATGACAATAATATCATTAAATGAAAATCCATATTGTACACAAAATAATTTATGCCCAAACGCTCCCAAACCAACTCCAGAATAGAAAGTACAAACTGAAAAATGCCAACCATATACATACAAACACAAAATGCTTTAATGCTGTACACAGTCCAGTACCCACCACACAATATCAGCTCTTTGTTTTGGGTCCATTTTTTGTGCTTGTGCTTGTTTCACACAGACATTATAATTTGATTGGCCCATCCTGGTCCCACCCTCCAAAATTCTGTTGTCATATTAGTGCAACCATGGGCAGAAATTATGTGGAGAGGGAGACAAAGAGGTCCTGACCTCCAGTATTGTCTCCCTCAGTGCATCAATGTTACTACAACTGCACACTGTTGTGATGCAAAATTATTCATTTTTTAGAATTGAAAAATGGATTGCCTATCATTCCCTAACTCTTCATGTTGCAAAAGGATGTTTTAAAGGACATTCTATTATTATTATTATTATTATTATTATTATTACACCACCCAATAGAATAAAATGGTTGTAACCAGCCTGAACTCTGTTACCTTGTGGTTTAATCTTGTGCTTCAGGGTAGCTACCTCCCCTAATGCATGTTCATGGAGACAGGAGGTCTGTCTTCAATTTAAATTATTATAACTCACTGAATTTTCAGCCAATTATCAAGCAGTTTCTTTTGGTATCTCTGATTGAATTTTCTGATTTCCTACAGATTTCCTGACTGGTTCTTGGTCCCAACGTGCCAACCCAATTTAAGTCTTCCTGAACACGCCTCAGAGAGGAGAAGGAGAAAACTCAGGAGATCACCAAACTCATTAGGATTCATTATCTGGATAACATGTTTAAAATATTATGGCAAACCATCCAGGAGTTGATATAGAGATATTTCCATCTGGATAAAGTAGTGGACAGAACCATTAGAGTGGTTAAAACAAGGTGCTGGTAAGGCAGTGTGCTGACCTGCACGGTCAATCACTGATGTATGTGAATTTGATCATATTAAATGTGACCACTAATACATTAGGACTAAAAGGTCAACCTATTGTATAGATTTAAAAGCACAAATGATGTTATTAAAGGATTGGTCTTTCCTGTTTTTTAATGAGGGGGAATAACACAAATAAGCAATCCCTTATTTTCACTGCAGCAGATTCACATTCATACAGCCAGACACAACCTGCTTCTCTGGAGATCTGGATGAAGGCATCAACTCCGCTCTCTCCATAGTTGCCCTCAGATGCCAGTGTGGAGACATAGTTCCAGCCCATGTTTTTGACTATGTCCACCATGGCCTGGGCCTGGTAAGAGTCAGGAGGCACCACACGGGAGAAGAACTCGTAGCGGCTGTTGTCGCTCAGCTCTGGGGCAGTCGAGGCATAGCTGATCTGGGGGATCTGAGACACAGGGATGGGTCATTTGTAATGAAAGAGTCGGGTCAAGTGGAAAACATGAACAGTGCTGATTATTAGGCCAATATGTGAATCCAAAGGTAAAAGGGATGACAAGAGGCAGTGAACCAAGTCAGAGCATGATGCACCACTTCCTCACAGGCAAGCCCTTAAATGGATGCCTCACACAGTAATACTGGCAAGTCACAGTGCATTAAAATCCCAAAATTGGACTATCATAGAGTGTTCATCTCTTGAAAAGCCCAGAGCTGGTTTGTGCTAAGGATACAGCCAACGTCACAGTAGAGTACAGATGGTAGGAACCACAGCAGTAAAAGCATTTGTTTTAGGAGGCAAAAAAATGGATGGGAAGATTAATTTGTTGGTGTGCTACGTCTTTAATGACACAGTTTATGTCAGCAGTCTCAACCCTGAACCTGCTAATGCTGGTCCCCCAATGTGGCTTAACATCAGGCCCTCTGGAGAGCACGACGAGAGAAAGGTATTCACAAGGGGCAGTGACGGGGAGAAGGAGAGAGGACCGAGAGAACCATTTCACAGATTATCTGCAAGGATTAGTGGGGTTTTAGTCAAATTACGTTAAGCACAGAGGGAGAGACAGAGATCAGGAGACTAGAGAAAGGTTAGCATTTCTCAGCTGTAAGCCATACAATATATTTAATTCTGATGGCCACATGCAGCTTACATTTGCTGCTCTGCGTTAACCCCATCGGTCTCAAATGTACTGGTCAGCCTCTATGGTCTAGACCACGTCCTTAAATCTTCTACCCCCTTGTAAGAGCGACTGCTCCTCTGAGTGGCATGTGACATCATCAGTGTCCAGAGGAGTCTGTATCATTGTCTGCAAAGTCATTCAAATGTTTGCATGCAAAATTATAATGAGCAAGACAAACACATAATCCTCTCCCAAATTAATCCCACAGAAGCATCTGCACCAATTCACTTGTTAAAATCAATGAGCCGTATCACTAACATAGCATCCTCTTATAGTCCAGTCTTGCTGAAATCTGCTTACAGTCATAAAAAGAGTGAAACTGCCAAAGAATTATCATTGTAATTTGAACAAACTTGACTGAGTCATGAAGATATTTAGCTTGGGTAAAAAATAAAGAGGCTGAATGAGTCAGTATAGAAAATATACCTACAGGTGCATTTCAAGAAGTTCATGAAAGCTATATTTATGGGTAATTTATTTTATACAACCTTGAATTATTAACGTTTTCAGAGCCTAAAATTATTAACTGTCAATGAATGTGTTACATTAATGAGTTAACTGCAAATTTAAAAAAAAACTGTATTTTAAAAAAAGGCACTCAGTGCATGCTGTATGTCCCAACATTATTAACTCGTTTAAAAATAGACTGATTATATAAGATGTCTTTTACATGATTTATAGTTTATGCTCACGTACTGCAAAAATAAATAAAATACAATAATAATAATAATAATAAATAAAAATACATTTAGTACATTTCAGAACAAAAACTCTCCTGGTTGTGAGCAGATGTTCAATATGTAATGAACATCAGACTAGAAGCATTTGCAGTCTGGAAAGCAGCACATATGGACGGTAGGAGGAAACACACTATTTAGTTAAATCTACTTCACACTGGTCACAAATTGCTGTTATCCTAGAACCAATGTCATCCTGCTACCCTGACGCTGCTACTATCCTGCTACTATTTTCAGCCCAGGGTCCTGAGCTGCTGAGAGGGGCTTAGTGGAGTCGGTGAATTCTGTAGTTAACATCTGCCCTCTATGCAAGTTGCTCCTTCTTCAACTCAGAATCAGCATCATGAAGAATCATGCGACAAGTAGGATCCATGAGAGTGGAAATGTTTTTTTTTTCTTTTGTAACAGCCAGGCTGATGTATTTGGATTTTTCAGTATTACTGGTAGTCGCCAAATGTGGGATTTGCACAGACTCAGTGTCCCATCATTGCTATGAACAATGTGTAATCGGTGTAATCGGTGTAATCAGTGTTTAAAGGTCAATCAAAAAAAAAAAACTTACCTGGATTAGCATCCAACAATTCAAATGATTTCACAACCCCGTAAAAGTGTCATTCTTACAGCCAGCAATACACAGGTTCATTCAGATCACACAGCTGTTTCAGTTACACTGCTTTTATCATATTATCAAGAGGTGGAATGTGTATCATTGTACAGCAGCAGCAAGGATCAAACATCCTCATCCATCCATTTATCCATCCATTTTCTTAACCGCTTATCCAAATCAGAGTCGAGAGGGGTGCTGGGGTGCCTATCCCAGCTGTCATAGCACCAAAGGCAGGGTACAACCTGGGCAAGTCACCAGTCTATTACAGGGCTAACACAGAGAGACAGACAACCATCCGCACTCACATTCACACCTATGGCCAATCAACCTAACATTCAATCAATCAACCTAACATACAGTCTTTGTCTTTGGACTGTGGGAGGAAGACAGAATACCCAGAGAGAACCCACACAGGCAAAACATGCAAACGTCCCAGACACTCCACCACTAAACCACCATTCTTATCTGCAGAAAAGACAAATGTAACAGTAAATTTTTGATTAATTCCATCAGAATGTAATGATGACCAAGGCCCATATCATCATCTATGGAGGTTTTTTTTTTAAATAAATAAGACCTAAATCAGCAGTTACCTAAGAGAATAATACAAACAATCACAAATACTGTAACTCTAGTAAGACAGGAACTGAAAGTTCAGCTATATAAATTAACTTCAGAAGTGTGAGTTCCCACACATGGGAAGTCTGTTTATTGGCCACAGCTGGTCACTGATATCACTACAAGCTGCTCAAATCTAAAATTAGGGATGTATTCCATGTAGTTGCTCATTTTCTGGCGCAGGCACCTCTGATTCTCTATCTGAAAATAATTTTTTTTTAAACTTGTGCTTCTGGACCTTTTATTGCCTGTGACCTGTTAAAATGAGGCAGTGCTGCTTGTAATCCTCAATTACTTTCTGAGTGAGATGCTTTAATAGAAGAAAGTGTCAAACTTTTATCTTTATTTTGCTAGTATGATAAAGGAGAGATATTAAGCACCGACATGCTAAATCACAAAACCACCTTAAGATTCCAGTGTTTTAAAAATTTAAAGCAACAGTGAAAGAAATTTTAGGTGATCACAGTTTGGTTAAACTTGTTTTCTTGGGACTCATCATTCTGCGCTCTCTCTTTGTAAATAGATTCAGGAGAAATCATGAGTTTTATCAGCTTACTTTCCTAAAAGAGGCACTGTTCCAAATATTTTGCCCTTTTACTGGTTAACAAAGCAAAGATAGTTAAAGAAATCTCACCGCAAACAGTCTGAGCACATTAGCCACCATGATGGACACTGAGCTGCCAGACGCACCAATCACCCCGACCACCCTCTCTGGTTTGGGGATGATAGGAGGCTCTCCATTTGAGCAGCGCACATCTGAGTTGTCCTTCTGGATGAGGGCCTGGACAAAGGTGAGCGACTGTTCCAGGGCATAGGTGTCTCTGGAGCAGGTGTCCAGGATCCGAGCCCCAAGCGTGATGTTAGGCAGCAGCTCGGGGTCGCTGTTGATCTGGTCCATGGCGTAAAGCATGGCCTCCAGTCGATGGATCCCCTTTTCTCTCTTGATCTCACCGCATGGTATCCCAGCGGGCCCCCGAGAGTGCACCGGGAAGAGGCCGCCCAGGGTGATGTCGCCTTCGATTTTGATGGACTGAGGCTGGGTACCCTGCTGGGCCCGTGTGATTGGATTGAAACCCACCAGCAGAACCCAAACCAGATGAAGCCATGCTTGGTATCCATATGATGTACCAAGCCAGCAGCACTGATGGGATGAGCGGACCTCTGATATCATGATGATGACCAGCAGAGGTACTGACAGCACTGGGCCACTCCCTCTACCTTTGACACCTGAGGGAATTAAGAAAGGGGGTGTTAACATCTGATTATTATTGTAGTTACAGCATGTAGAAGTTTCATACACCTTGTTTTCTTAGTGGGAAGAGAAAGGAGAAGTTTACCTGATTGACTGTTCTTTTTATGGATCTGCCACATCTATGAAGCAGTCCAAGTAGAATATTTAAATGCAGCATCCAAGTTCAAACGCATAAAAACGTTAAATTCTATGTGTCCCGTGCGTCATTTTATAAATACTTCTCTTTAATTCTTCATGGCAAGTTTGATATGTTTTAGTTGCACATCATAAGATGATAACTGCAGAGCAGCCAATAAGTCTTTGGAGTTGATGAGGTCAGTGCTAACAGTGATTCCCTTATTAGGTAACAAAGTGTAACGATGGAGAAAGAGCACCTGCAGTCTAACATCTTCTCCTGTGCTTTAAATCGGAGCTGAGAAAACGTAAGAGAAAGAAAAAAATATAAGCAATAGAGGTGTACTTAAAAAGAAAAAAAAAAAAACTGGATGAAGAGCAGATTTTAGTCAAGATGCAGGATGACACAAAGTGAAAGCTTTTACCATGAAGAGCTAAGAGCCGATGATGGAAAACACTATAAATTTTGCAGAACAAAACATTGACTAAGTCCTGACCGCGTTTCATGCTTCAAAAGCTGGAGCAGGTTAATTATATCTGCATGAGGATCACTGGCAAAATCCACAATAATCAATTGAGATCCTTCTTTTTTTAAAAATCACAATTATAATTTTACAAGGCTATATATATTAAATGTTTCCAGGCAGAATTTGGACAATATTAATTACAGTGTAACTTCATTTTGTTAGAATAATAAAAATTCATTTTTTAGCAATCCTTCATCTTTCTGTTTTTCTATACTGTGCTTATAAAGTGTAAACAATTCTGAAATCGGTACAAGAATGAATCTGCACAAGCTGCATAAACCACAAATTTTAAAAAAGAAATTCTCTTATAGACAAGAAGCAAGAAGAGAAATCAGTCATGTAAAGGCATGTCTTACCTGCCCATTCTTCACGGACCAGCCTTGATTTTGTCCATCACACTAACTCTTCCACGCAGGCCTCCATCCAGGGTCCAAAATGTGATTATATATCTAGAGGCAAGGCTCTCCTCTCCTCACTGATCGTAAATCCTCTATCATCTCAGATAGTCTGTGTGCACTCTCAAAAATAACCAAAGACACACTAAAAACAATGGTCTTAAAAAGAATTGGTTGTGATTTAGTAAAACAAAATGAAAACACTGACTTCTGGAGCTTTGGGGGTATAATATCATGTGAGAATCAGAGAAAAGTGCAACATTACAGCAGTGAGATTCTACAAATCACCGCCAAATCCCTTAAAAGCCCTCTCACACTCTCTCTCTCGTTCTTTTTCCCTCTGTGCACGTCTCTGTCTGGGCACCCCCTCCCTCTTTCTCTCTCTCTCTCTCTATCTTCTCTCTCATGAACCCTCTCCTTGCTCGTTCTCTCAGCACTCTAATGGCCACAGATTGGGATTATCATGCAGGCGTCTGTGAAGAAAGCACTAGGTGGACTAGCCCATTTTTTTTTTCATACAGCTGAACCAAATGCAGAACCCTTCCCCCCCCCCACACATACACGCACCAGCATGATGGACCTCCGTCACTTTGAGAGATTAGATGAGCAGCGATTTGATTCATATTCTGCCTCCCTGCACACATACACACACACACACATTTCCCTTCACACACCTGTCAACACTGGCACAATGGTAGAGAATATGAGAGCACACAAAATAGGTTTCTGCACCACAGAATGCAGCTGGATTAGATTTATTATTGATTTGAGTTGATGCTCTGGGAAAAAAAAAAAAGCAGCCCCCAGATCAGTTTGCAGCTCATCTGTCAATTAGAAGATTGAATGTATCATTACTACCATCTACTGTATCAGTATAGACATGTGAAAGAGTGCATAAAGTCTTCATACACTGGAAATTAAAGCTCACAACACAGCTTTTCTTTTACATGTCACTTTTAATTTCAGTTTCTATGACATAAAAAAAAAGAGATTCTTCTTCTCACTTGCAGAGTCTGCAAACCCAAGACTCTGGAGGTCTGAGGTCTACTAGTACCTGTGTAAACAGTGATTTTTTTTTTTTATTCTTAAAACTATCCTAGGAAGACAGATTTCTCCAAACCATCCTCCACTTTGGTGTACTCCAGATGAGATCTGAAGTACTGGCTTTTGTATCTTGGGCTGCTTCGAACATACTCAAGGTAGTCAGGGGTTCCAGGGCAGATCACATTATCTGCTAGCAAGATGCTGCCTTTTCTTAGGAGGCCACACTCCTGATTTCAAAAAAAAAAGGCTAAGTTGGAGTCATGGCAGAAAAAGACAAGAGTTTAATGAGAGTAGAATGAGTCTAACCAACTTGCCTCTATCAGCTTTGTGTCAGGAAGGTAGCGATCTTTCCAGTGATCCAAGAAAACCAAATCAAATGTTTTCACCCCAAACTGCTCCTTCATTTTGGGAATCCACTCACCAGACGGTCCTTCAACTAACTGGATCTACAAAAAAAAAAAAGAAAAAGCACATTGTAATCTGACCTACACACCCTATGCAAACCAGCTTCTTTTTAGAGCTCCTTATTACCTTATCCTCTAGTCCTGCCCAAGTAATAACCTGACGAGCAATTTTGGCATAGTCTGGGTTAAATTCAAGAGTGATGAGCTTGGCGTGTGGGGGAAGCAGGCTGGCAATGCGCACTGTAGAGTAGCCACAGTAGGTTCCCAGCTCTAACACAGTGGCTGGGTTCACTTCAGACACCACTGAGTCAAGAATGCAGCCTATGACAAAAAAAAGACCTAAATATATAGTTAGGTCAAGCAAAGAAATTATTTTACTCATGAAGCATATCATTAAAATGTCAGTACCTTTCTCATCCCCCACATTCATGGCCCACTCCTTCTGTCTGCAGAACTCATCGATGGCTTTGACCACGCTGCGAGGGTCCCCTCTAGTGGCATTCTTCTGTACTGCACCTAGGAGCCGCTGGAGTTAGACGTGGGGAAAAAAACACCTCTTTATGAAACATCAGTAAGAGTTTACAAGCATCAATGAGCTATTAAAATGCTTATATAAGACAATACTTATGCTTTGTGCAGATGGTTCCTCTTTAATTTTTTTAAAGGGGATTTTAACATATATGGATATAGTGTTGTTTAGCTTAGCACATTTATTTGTCTGAAGAAGATTAGTCAGTGTCTGTAAATCTCATGTTACAATTGTGATTCCAGTGTTTTACATACAGATCCTGTCCTACGGATCTTTTTATGGATGCATACACAACTACCTTTAAGAAACTGCACTTAGAGCAAAAATATGCTTCACTGGATGATGGACCAAAAAAAAAAAGTATAATTTCATTTGCAGTGCTGATAGGATTTACATGCATTTTTACACATTTCACAGATGTCCAAAGAGGGATGTCTTCAGAAATGTGTGGTCTGCACACGATAAATAAGGGCAAGACATTCAATATGAGATAAAATCATGTGATTTTTTTCCCTCTGTTACCAAAATATTGTTAAAAGCAAAATTATGTTTGTGTTATTTCTAGTTGTTACATTAAAAACAGACTTCAGAAAGCCAGCTTAGGCTTTAGCCTACCCTCAGCAGGGTTCCCTCCCCCTGCACACCTGGTCCTCATCAACCGATCACCACTGTATGCTGCTATCAACCAGCACAGCGGTCTCACATTAGCTCATTAAGCTGTGCTGTATCAGCTGCACCTTCTCACGAGCCTCTCAAAGTCACCTTACACTTTCACTACTGTAAACGCACAACATACTGGGTGTGCAGGACTGTTAATATAGATATCAAAGAATGGAGTGTTACTTGAGTATTACAAAAGGGCTTCTAAACGTCTAAATGATTTGAGGGATTTTTAGGGCTATTTGGGCGATTTGAGGGCCAAAATCTTTCCAGTCTTCAGCTCTGCCTGTAATACACTGGACACTATTTTAGGTACACCTGTTCAACTGCTTGTTAATGCAAATATCTAATCGGCAAACCACATGACGGCAATTCAAAGCATTTAGCCATGTAGACATGGTCAAGATGACGTGCTGAAGTTCAAACTACATGTCAGGATGGGGTAGAAAGGTGATTTAAGTGACTTTGAATGTGGCATACTTGTTGGTGCCAGATGGGCTGGCTTGAGTATTTCAGAAACTGCTGATCTGCTGGGATTTTCTCTCACAACCATCTCTAGGGTTTACAGAGAATGGTCTGAAAAAAAGAAAATATCCAGTGAGCGGCAGTTCTGTGGGAGAAAATGCTTTGATGATACCAGAGGACAGAGGAGAATGGCCAGACTGCTTTGAGCTGATAGGAAGGCAACAGTAACTCAAATAACCACTCATTTCTGCAAGGTATGCAGAAGAGCATCTCTGAATGCACATGTCCAACCCTAAAGCATATGGGCTACAGTAGCAGAAGACCACACCAGGTGCCATTCCTGTCAGAAAACTGAGGCTACAGTTTGCATGGGCTCGCCAAAACTGGACAACAGAAGATTGGAAAAACGTTGCCTGGTCCGATGAGTCTCAATTTCTGCTGTGACATTCAGATGGTCAGAATTTGGTGGAAACAACATGAAAGCATGGATTCATCCTTCCTGTATCAACAGTTCAGGATGCTGGTGGTGTAATGGTGTAGGGAATATTTTCTTGGCACACTGGGCCCCTTAGTACCAACCAAGCATCTTTTAAACACCACAGCCTCCCTGAGTGTTGTTGCTGACCATGTCCATCCCTTTATGACCACAGTGTACCACAGTGACCACCCATCTTCTGATGGCTGCCTCCAGCAGAATAATGTGCCATGTCACAAAGCTTAAATCATCTCCAACTGGTTTCTTGAATGTGACAGTGAGTTCACTGTACTCATATGGCTTCCACAAACGCTAGATCTCAATCCAACAGAGCACCTTTGGGACGTGGTGGGAAGGGAGATTTGCATCATGGATGTGCAGCTGACAAATCTGCAGCAACTGTGTGATGCTATCATGTCAATATGGACCAAAATCTCAGAGAAATGTTTCCAGCATCTTGTTGAATCTGTGCCACAAAGAAGGCGAAATGGGGCCTAACTCAGTACTAGCAAGGTGTACTTAATAAAGTGTCCTGTGAGTGTATATCATGCCCTAAACCCCACACACAACTGAAAAAAATGATATTAAAGGTTATAGTGTGTTTAGGTTCATTTGGTTCCTCATTAAATGATCAATTAGTTTCACTACAGTAAACACACAACATATTGGATGTGCAGAGCCTTTGATATAGGTATCTACCAAATAATGGGGTGTTACTTGTGTATTTCAAAATGGCTTCTAAACATGTCACTGTTTCCTTTTCAAAGCTGCGAGTTGAGAAAGTTGAGAAAGCCCACCTACAAATGTAAGTGAGAGTCTGACACGTTTTTTTTTTTCATTTTCTGCTCATTTTATGTCTTCATTTACTAACAAGGCCCATTTAGCATGTTAGGATCAAGGAGAAAAAAATGCCTACAGCTTTTCTTAGAGACAGAAATAGGTATGTCCACTTGAAGTAATTAGCACAAAGAAAAAAGAAAAAGCTCGCTCATGAAATAAGTAGGCAGTTTAGTGCATTTAAGGGTGACTCCATGTGTCTACACTGTTTTCAGAACTTAGTTCGGTTTTGTCATATTCGTAAAATTTTACAGTCATGAATGTATTTCACTCTTACACTCTACTTATGTAGATACTTTTTTAGACTTCTCCACAGGTAGCACAGCAGGTACAGATTCACAAACACTTTATGAAGTAGGAGATTTGCTTAAAACTCTGATAAGATTATAACCTGTGACATTAGCAATTTCAAGTCTTCATGCAACTAAAACTCTGGGTTTCTCTATTTATACCCAGTCATGTTACTAACCTGTTGCTGAGCAAACTAATTAGTTTTGATCTGTTGCACCAGGTGTTTGTTAAGCAATTCACAACTCTTTTTCCAGCCCTTTTTTCACCTTTCCCTACTTTTTGCAGCATGTTGCTGACATCACACTCAAAAAACCTTTGAAACTGAATTATTTAAAAAATATTTAAATAAAACAAAAAAATCTTAATTTCATAATGTGAAAATGGCTTTACTCTCACAGGATAAATAGGATAAATGCATAAACAGGTAGGTGTAAAGGTCTTCCTGATTAAACAGCTCATGTTTTATCAGCCTAAATCTCTAGATTAGCACCACTCAGTCCCAAGTGTTTGCAAAACTAAATTACATCAGTTTAGAGTGTGAGGGTTGAGTGTTATGGACAGCGCACCTGAGGACGTGTGGACTGGGTCAGCGTGTCCAGCATTCGCTCCACAATCATATCGTGCCATAATAGTGCCAATCCTCCATGATACTGCACAATAGCCGGGATCAGCCATCTGTACAGAGCATACAGAAGAGCTGCTCCACCTGTGCAGCTGTAGAGAAGAGTCAGCCACATGCTGCAACCAAGACACAGAGAGTAAAAATATCAGATCAGCATGGTTATAGTATATAATGCTATATTATGGAAAGGGGCAGTGATAAATGAACCCCAGACACAGTGCAATAACAGCGAATCTGCGTGAGATAAATGAAAGCTCTCATGTCTCCCCTCACCCTACCTCTCTCCCTTTGTGTTGGGTTAATGAGATGGGTATTTATGCAGTGTACAGTTGCTGCTTCACTATCAGCTGCTGTTGCCGCCGCTGCCATGTCCAAGATGAACACCCACACGTAACTCAATATGATGATATCTCTGAAGGATATCATTTAATATCAACTGCAATAAACAGTTGAAAGCACACAACACGGTGCTTTGTGTGTAGCTTTCCCACTCTCAGGAGCAATTAGTCTGTTTAGGTATCTCCAGCACAGATAAAATGGGTAAGAAAAGAGTGGAAAAAAAAGAGGAGAAAAGCACAGCCAGAATTCTAAACAAGAGCTGCTTCTGTGGGAAAGCAGTGAAAAGCATGGCTGGAAACGACTCTACTTTGCACTAATAATGCAACTGTGAGAGACCAATGGCTGTTGAGGTAATTCCTTTTGATTTGGAGTTTTAGTTGCATGGCAACTGGCCGGGGGTTAAGAGCTGTGTCACAAAAGGCAGAGCTTTGGCACTTTAACCTTTACTTTGGCTTATTCTGAACATGCAACAAAAGGCTCAGAAAATAAAATGGAGTTTTAGAAAGGCTGCATAAATACACACTTGCGTGTTTATCATTGTGCAGATAAACAGCTGCATTAAGTTACATGCTTTTCCTACTATCTACCTGAATTTAAACTCTACTGGATTAAAACCAGAGAAAGCACAACAAAACTGGTAAATATCATTAGAGAAGAAATTATTTTTTTGGTTTTGTATGGCTGATTTATCAAAGTGGTGTCAGTATGATCTTTGCTGTCCCACAGTTTTCACAATTCTATGATTCAGTCCAAAACAGGAATTAAACCCATACTGAGCTGTGGTCTCCCTTTAGCAACTCAGGAATAAACTCTTCTTAGAAAAAAAATCCTGATGCATTCTTAAAATCTCACTTATTATTACAATCTAACAGAAGAGAAGACTTACATGTGCAGGTAGGCTTGCTCCCAGTCCTCTTCTTGCCTCCTGCTGCCGCTAGAGGAAAATCTGTTAGTTTTCTAACAGCCGGACATATGCTTGCGTTTACATGAGGCTAACTCCTCCCTCCTCTGTCTTCCACCCCCCTTCTCAAAGCTGTGCTGCATGTGAGCATGCAAGGAATGTACAGCAGACCTAATCTCAACAGTCAACACAAACACTCTCACTCAGTATTGACAAAAAACAGGGCGTACTGTGCATATTTGTGCAAGGCATTAAATGATTTATTAGGGTTAAATATGAGTGCTGATTAAACCACTTTTATTATTTCTAGATGTTTACACTGATATTCTTAGTGAGTAATTATCTCGTTTACATTTTATTACATTGTCACCTTTTTCTTCAAAAGACTGCAGTTTGTTTCTGATAAACTAACATTTTAATTGTTTTCCTTCCTTTCTGTGGTGAGGCACCAGAGTAATTTCAAGTTGATGCATGAGCTGTCTGAAGATACTCATCCTACAACTCATACTTACACTGTTCCCATATCAATACTTCAGTACAAAGGAGGTGAGGTCTTGATTTGCTTTTGTAGAAATAAAAATAAACCCAATCTTCTGTTAGTTGATCAAAACTCAAGAACATTGTAATCTTGTTTGGAGGCACTTTTTTGTAAGACAAAACTGTACTTTGGTCATTGCCTAACTTAGCTAACAAAAGACCAAACAACCCAAGTCAGGCTAATAAACATTATCGAAAGCTGTGCTCATGATGCCAGCACCAGGCTACTACCAACACTGACCAAGTCCCATGTCACAGAAATAGTCCACTGGGCTCTGAATGTTACAAAGCCAGTGTGTCTAGGAGGCGATCCAAGGGTGTTTCAGACAATGGGCAGCTGTGGCTCTTTTCTCTGGCAGCAGTTCCAACATTGTCAAGAGAAAGGAACTGAACTGTAAAGCTTCCTCCTGCGGCCACTCATACTTGTCCAGCAGGATCTCAAACAGGCTCCATGGTTTCAGCTTTGAGATGTGTCGCAGCTGTCCTGGAGAAAAAAAGAATGGACCAACACACCAGGACACTTTTAGGGAAGGAAACCATCTCATCACCTCTACAGATGAACTGAGTAAGAGAATTAATTAGGTAGGTAACTTTTTAAACACTTTCTGACTCTACGATAATAAACTAAAAAAACAAACAAAGTGGTGACACAAAAATTGTTGAAATGTTAACCATTTAATACACAACTTTACCCTTAGAGTTGAAGTATTGTTTAGAATTTCTCCCTGAGAGGGCAAAGTGTGATGGAAGAGGTCCCAGTAGCTCAATGATGTGGGCAATGTGATCTGAAAGGACATGGGTACATACTGTACTATAAGCACATAAATCAAGGACAAAAGGGATGTTGTGAACAACACAAACCTTCCTCGCGAGAAAATGTGGCTCCTGACTGTGGGTCGAACAAATAGTCCCCTGTGGCCAGCTCAAAAGCCTACACAGAAAGGGACAAAAATAAAAGCAATTGTTGCAAATCTAGGAATGTCAATGAGATGCAGGGCTTTTTTTTTTTTTTTTAACTTCTATACAGGTACTTAGCTCACCATGCAGGCAGTGCTCCAGATGTCAGCTGGTGTGCCGTAGTCAGCACCAATCAGGACCTCCACAGAACGATACTGACACGTCTGGATGTCTTCAGTAAAGTGTTGGTGCTGGCAACAAGAGAGGTGAGCTGCATACAAAGCTCCACAAAATCTCTCTCTCTATGTGAAATTAAAGATCTATGACCCTTATGCTATATGCACATGGTCGTCTAAGCCACGGTTAAGATCATACACCAGATTATCTCAATAATTATGATTCAACTTTTTGGGATTATGATACATAATGTAAAAAATAAGTGTAAAAATCACTAAAACATGCCTCTAAAGACTGCAAAATACTTCTATTTCCTGGTTTGGTTCCATTCCAACTTTCCAAAAATCCCAAAAAACACAACTGTTTCAGTGTGAAAACTACCATTAACACAATTATAGAAATATTCCTACTCTGTGTCAACCACTTGCCTGATCGTTGACATCAGAAATCCCTACAAATATGAGTTGTGCAGTTTCGTCTTTCAACCTGTTAAATTGCAGCTATGCACCGGGGGTGCTGTCTGCAACATTCTGTATGGGGTTATGATGTGCTGATAGAGAGAAGCAGCCACACTCCTGAGTGAAAGTGATCAACCCTAATCTGACCGTCTTTCGCTGCATCACAAGTGAGAACTTGCGGTCAATGATGCTGCAGAACACGTTACAAAGCCGAGTCATTTTCACATATTTATTAACTCTCAAACTCTGAAAGTGCACCACTGATCTCAGTAAGTATAACGGATTTGCATCTGTCCCTGTACAGAGATTAGCAGATGTGACCAAAGGAGGGGTAACGTGCTGTGAATGACGCTCTGCAGGAAAGCAGAAAAAGCAGACTGTTTTCAAAGTCTGATTTTAATCTACTGCAGTGGAATATTTATTATCTTTTCAAATTGACAGCATTATGTGCTGTTGAATACTGAGATGATTTCATATTAAATATTAAAGTTAAATGGCATAGCTGTTCAAATAGCTTTAAGTGAAAAGGGGATTTAATTCTGGCATATTAAATCCCCTTTTCCCCTTTATACTGTTACCTTTGAGTGAATCATCTGTCTGAAGAGGAAAACATGAAAATGAGAATATTGCACATATTAAATTAATTGAAAAAAAAAAGTCCCAATAGTCTTGTAAACACTGTGGTTATATGTTTAAGATCTGAACTTTAGTTGAAGTTTATTATTACTGTATAAATGTCACATTGACAGCAGTAATAAATACCCTAACAGGCTTCAGAGTATGTATGACTACTGTGGTTCATGAATTATTTTTGTGGGGGAAAATATAAAGAAGAAAGCGTCCCCCCTCTGTCTTTTTCACAAATTATTCTCTGCCTATAGCAAAGCTGCTAGCATGGCTAAAATGTTTTTTAAATGTCATCAGAGAAAATAACATCTTGGTCTCATTTGAAATGCACAAGATTACTCCATACACCTCTCTTAAGCTACATGTCAGATCAGCCCACACAGTCTTGTCTCACAGGCAACATATGGCAGCTATGTTTTTCACCGCAGGGCACTGTAAATATGGCTATCATGCTGTGCACCTGTCGCATTGTGTAAAAATGATGGCTTAGAAGCATTTTTAATACACTCGTGTGGCCATTTATGAAACAGTGTGCAGTTTGCTTCAAAGTTCTGACAACTCTAACATGTAGGAGATGCATTTCCCATTGCAACTCCAGATATTTCCCCCGTAACACATTTTGGAGTAATAGTTCTTCACTTAATGTTGTATGTACAGTAGTGTATTTTGACTAAATGTGGAAATAATACCATAATACCAAATACTTAAAGGTTTAATAAAGCCAGAAACCTGAAGCACAAAGCCCTCTCTAGAGATCAAAAGCAAACAAATATATTCCATAATCAAAATTAATTATCAATTGTGTAAGATTTACACTTTCTGGAAGCTTCTAGGCTGAAGATAAATTAATTCAGTTGCTATTTTATTTGATTTTTTTCAGTAAATAATCACTCACCACCCAGCAGGCATTCCCCAGATCAGCAATCTTGATAAGGATTTTGTCAGCATTCTGAGGCTTCAGTAGGTCCAGAATAACATCTGAATCAGTGGTGCCTTAAATACATAAAACAACATGACAGCTATAAAACTACTTTTACTGCTGATGATCCATGTAGCTTTTCAGTTTATGTAAACACACTGTCCAAAGTCCAGACTTGTGCCAAAATGTAAGTTTCCACAAAAAGAGGAACAAACTACTGGAATCACAGTTAACTCCACTCCCACACATTTTCTAAGACTGACCTCGTGGACATGATGGTGAAGGTGAAGGAAGCTCTCTTTCTGCAGTCTGATGTAATAGCAATGATCTGGAGCCAGAGACAGGAATATCTGTGCTGAGGTCTGGACATGAGAAGAAGGAGTCTCTGTGGCTGTGCACAGCTAAATCCAATCTGTCTTCCAACAGCAGAGACTGTCTTCTTACAGTGATGTTAGAACCTGTTAGCTTAGAGTGACAAGTGGAGCTGTGGGTGTTAGAGGGAGCACAGACTTCAGAAACGGACACGTCGGGTTTGCCTCGTCGGCTTCTGTCTTTCCTCGTCAGCCGCTTAATGGGATTTCTGGAAACTCTGCTAGACTGTAGGGTGCAGTCAGTCATGTGAAACAATCAGAAGAGAACATGGACTGAAGAAATTAATGAAGAAATGTGCGCAGCATTAATGCAACTACAAGTAATGTTTTGTATTCTATTATTACTTTAAGGGGAAGACAACAGTGGAAGTATTCAGTATTGTTTTGATATTTTATGTCTCAACAGTGAATCTTGAAGTTTTTAAGTTAGTCTGTATGATGTAGAGCAGGTTGCTAACAACAAGCTGTGGTGAAACCACAGCAGCAGCTGCTGGAAGGCCATCAAAATATGCAGTTGTGTCTGCTTAGTTTCAACATTGCTTGCTCTAGTCTCCAGTTGTCATAGTCACAGTAAGTTGTCTCTTGCAGTATCTATACTGTAGGTAATACACTAAGCCTGCTCTTTACTTGTCTGTATTCCACTGTGCGTAGGAGTTCATTTCTGTAAATACAGTATATAAGTTGTACGTTGCAAACTGCTCTTTCCTGTGTCTCTTTAGGGTGTGAAACCAAGAGAAGTACAGTAGAATGAAAACACATAACGTGCTCTCCAATCTCTACAAGAGATCTCTGCCCAAACTCTTTGTAATAGTTACACACATCTGTGTAGGTAAGAGGAGAAAAAATCCTGCAATACGAATGCAAAGTATTTTTGATTATATAAATATTACAAATGCAAAAATATGAAGAGCAGAAGAAGAGGTCATATGCATTACCCTCAACAACTGCTGACAAAAATAAAGTAATAATGAATAGCAGTGAGCAGGTTTAAGAAGTTTCCCTGTACCCAGTCACCGTGAATAGAAGTCTCAGTGCAATGTGCTTGTACTGAAGCCAGGTCTTTAACAATTTCACAAAGCTATAGGTGTTGTGAATAAAAGTAAAACACCAACTCAATCTTACCCACTCCCCAAGAGTGTGGAAAACCCCAGTCAGCTTTCCGAATAAGTTGGACAAACTCTAAGGAAGTCAAAATACAAAAGTAAAGGTCATAATACAATCAGAGCTGAATATAAATGTATTAGTAAGATAAAAAATAACAGAGGAATATATTTCAGATTGCACACCTGTCTTTCTCTGGAGCCTGTGTTCACTGGCAAGTGAAAAAACATCAGCAGGGGAAAAAGGCACAAAATGTGAACAGCAGATAAGGTACTTAGGGATTCCTGAGATACAACTGAGTCATATGTAGGCTAATCTCAACCCAATGTGATTACTAGCACAGCATCACTAACCCGAGGTGCTGGTGAATGCAGGAGACATGGGCAGCTGCCACAACTTGGTGTTGGCAGCAAGCTTTTGAATATAAACCTCGTCCACTCTCAGAAGGATGTTTTCTGGCTTGATGTCTGTGTGGATAATCTTGCATTTAGTGTGCAAGTAATCTAAACCCTGCAGAACCTGTGATAAGGAACAGAAATCGAGTTACTGTCATAGGCACGTCAAAACAATAAGGAGCAAAAACAGAAGATCATCTGTTCACAGAAAGACCTCGATTAGTGGTCATATATGGGGGACAATTTCAAAGGTTGGAATAAAGGTTTGCACAACACCTGTCTGAGGATGCTCTTAATGCAGGGAAGAGGGAGGCCTGTGTAGTTAGATCTGATGATCCACCTCAGCAGCTGGTGGCCAAGAACCTCCAGAACCATGCACACATCTGTTGAGCAATTAAGGACCTGTTTTCATACTGCAGAACCTGAATATTCTTGGGTCTTTAGAGAAAGCAAAAATACATTTACAAGATCTGCACATTAAGTTTCGCCACTCTGATGAAATACTTTACAGAAAATGACATGTTGCAGAGTAGATGATTAACGCCTTTATATAAAGGATACGCTCTCCATTCACTCCAGTCACCCTGAAGTCATCAATGAGCTGGACTATGCTCTCCCGTTTAGGATCTTTGGGGTCACTGTCTCTTACCTGATGATCATGTATTGAACATATGAAGAAAAAGAAAAAAAAAAAACTAAATAAAAAAGAGGATGAGGACACATGACTTCATGGTGACTTGTTTTTTATGAAAATGACATAAGCCACAGTGATGGAGTCACAATAATGTCTACATAAAAATAACAAAATGATTGCAGAAAACCTTTGCAGTTCATGGCACCATTAAACACACAGATCACTAAGACTTCTGCTCCAGAATAAGACTAAGCAAGCTCTAATACACCTGTGTTTTACGAGCACTCCAAAATTACTCAAATCTAGTGATGTCATATCTAAAGTGCAAAGCAATGTGACCACACTGACACATTTCAGAAGTTTGATCTCATCCAGTGCCGTCTCTGTGAATGTTTGAGCACTCTTCACCACCTTCAGAGCCACAAATTGCCCTTTCCTGCATGCAAACAATTACAGGAGTGAGTTAATGTATCAAATTACTAATTGTTATGTAAAAAGTTAAGCGGGTCAAACCTGTACTTACACCATATCCCAGCAGAGCCATACAGTAGAGAAATGACCCCATCCCAACTTTTTAACCACTTGGTAACGGTCAACAAAAATGTCTCCAATCTCTACAGGGTAGTAACCACCTGCAATGAAATACACAGCAGATGTGAAAATTGAAGATCTCAACCAACGGATTAGATTTCAGAGCTGGGGTTTTGCCTACCTATGCAGTAGTCTGCAGGACTCTCCTGTTGCTCATCATAAGATGCCTGAGGCTGAGGTGGAACAGAATTCTTCTGCACATTTTGAGGGCAGCGTTTGTCCTGGCTAGGCTTACAACTCCGTGTTGTGTTAGAAGTGGGGCAGGCGCTGGTGTTGATGGAAGAGTTTGTTGTAATCATTGCTGCTATCGTAGCAGCATATGATGAAGACATGTTTATCTGGAGCCTGATGAGCTTGAGCACAGCTAAAGGAGGGTCAAGAAGACAGCAGCACTCAGGACACTTATAAAAAAAAAAAATGCATCTGCATGTGGTCAAAGCGGAAGGAGGGCCTAAATCACTGCCTGCATGTCTAAAACACTGGCTTGGGATCTGGCAGTTAGTTTGTATTGTTAGCTACTGACTGCAGTAGGTTGTTGCAATGACATTTTAAAAGAGCCAGTGAATGTGTATGATTATTTTTAGCTGGATGAATGGCATGTCAACGTAAATAGCTCCTGACACCACCCAGCTGCAACTGAAATCTTACTGATATTGCATGAACTGCTGCAGTGTGGGAGCCACTGCTGTAAACACGAAGAGATGGCAATACAGCTTAGTTCATTTTACTTCACATTTGGGAATAACAGTTATAGCTCTTCAATTTCAGCAAGACAGTAAAACAATTGGACACATGCAGTCCAACTCAGACTGCTCTCATGGCACTTAATAACTAGTTAGGTGAGCTTTTGTGTGCCTGTGTGTGTGGGGTAGGGGTATAAAAGTTATGCGTTTCAATAGGCAGGGTGACACAAGAAACTTGACTAGGAAAATTTTAAAAAGCTACTTTAAATAAAATACCAACTTTTTTTTTTTTTTTTAAACTGAGTGAAACATTTTAGAAACACAATTATCTGCTTTTATTGGATACACGGCTGAGGAATAACAGAGAATAAGCTAAAGGGCTGTTTTTCTAACTTTTTAATTGTTGCCTAGCTAAATATTCTTCTGCAGTGTGTGCCAGTTAAGTCCTGTAATGCATATATGTCTTTTTAATGTATTTTGTATTCTATATATTTGCAGACATGCTTACCACGTGACTTTTCGGCCATTTTGGACCTGTAACAATTCTCATCCTAATCCTACTAAACACTATGTAAAGGGGTTAAACTCTGGCAACGAGTAAACAAACAAGTGCGTATACTCTCTCCGAGGAAGTAAAGCACTTGCATGGCAAGCATCTTGCTCATTATGTGGAGAAATTGGACATGGGAGGGCTGAAGACAGATGTTTATTCCCTCTGAATGTGTTTACTGATGCTGCAAAGTGCAACCCTGACACTCTCCCTGACTTCACACCACACCATTTGTATCATTATGTCATCAACAACCCCTCAAATTACAAAGGTTTGCATGCTTATCAGTATTTTGTGTCCGGATGGGTAACAAACCCGAGTCACTGGACTCTGCCTGGAACTGCAGTCACTGGACCACAGTCACTGGTCACTGCTAAGGTATTTACCTGATTTTTATTACATTTTGATATTGACATGTCTCTGGGTATTATCCCTTAAATGTCGATGAGTCAGCCTAGCTCATTTGTGATTGATGACAGTGACACTGAGGTGAGTTGTTGAGGATATCCTTAATTTTCCGTCAGTAAACGCTGCTGTTAGCTGCTGTTACTGAAACTTTTTTGAAGTGGATCTAACGTGGGCAGACTCACATTTAGCAAATAAACTCATATGATATGAGAATGATTTGAGAATGCAATCAAACTGTTTATCAGAGGAAAAGTAGTTTAAGAGCTTTAGGACACTAGAGTCTAATGTTAGCTAGCATAACATTAGCTTATAACGTTATGTTGTTGTTTAGCTGGCTCTTGACAGCTGTCCGGAGACGGGAGGGTCGCATGTCTGATCTGCTGACAATAAGTAATTGCGACAATATCAATAATAAATAAGCGTGTTCATGCAGGTTTTCTTATGTTAGAGCCCTTACTTCAGTTCAGGAGTGAGACTTCAGGTGAGGAAGAGGATGAGATAGAGATGAGGAGGAGAGAGTTAATAAAAATTTAAATTCTTTCTGTCCTTGATGAGTGCGGCACTCAACAGCGCAGCAGAATATAGGCATTGTGGGGTAAAAAAGAAGTGATAATTTCTATGTCAACAAAGTAGGAGTCATTGGACGTGATCACTAGCGGTTATCACGGCCAATATGGCGGACAGCTCTTGAGCGACGTGCGCATGACATCACGTGCAAAACCTCTATAGGAAGCTTATTCGTCTTTGTCTTCTGAGGAAAGTCAAAAGTATTCTGTTGTAAAAGCAGCTGTTTTAAAGGCTTATGAGCTAGTTCCTGAATCTTAGAGGCAACAGTTTCGGACTTGGAAAAAAGGAGAAAAACAAACATCTTGAGTTTGAACGGGATTTATCTGTTCACTTCATGCGCTGGTGTTCAACCCTGCAGGTAACCAGTTTTGAGAAGCTGTGTGACTTAATAGTCTTGGAGCAGTTTAAAAATTCCATCCCTGAGGCTATTGTCACACATGTCAACAATCAGAAGGCGAAAACTGCTGCTGAGGCTGCTGCCCTAGCAGATGATTACATGTTGTCACATAAGCATGTTTTCAGGGATTCTTATGTGGTACTGCAGTAAGGGCAAGTGTGGCTAGTGGTAGTCCTTCTGTTCAGTCAGGTAGGTCTGAGGTCAGAGACTGGCGCAACTTGTGCAATTTGGACAAAGTCTATAACTTCTGTCATATAAAGGGGCATTGGAAAGCTGACTGTTATGCTCTTAGAGCTAAGTCTAGATCCAATGGAGCTCTGACACAGGCAAAGGGCGCTTGCCTGGCTGTTTCTACATCTAGTTTGTCCTCAGTTCATTTAGCAAATGAGAACATTCAGGGGGAAGTTTTGCCTTATAGCCTGGAGCCTTTTTTGCCTTTTGTGTCAGATGGCTGTGTTTCTCTTGTGGGAAGTGATGTGAAAGTGCCAGTTAAGATACTGCATGACACAGCAGCTTTTGACTCCTTTGTTCAAGCTTCAGTTTTGCCATTTTCAGTGGAGAGTGATACAGGGTCCTCTGTCCCCATTGTAGGGATGGGCATGAAAGCTTTGCATGTGCCACTGCACAAGATTATGCTATTTTCTGACCTTTTCCAGGGTCAACTAACGGTTGGGCTGTTCCCAGCTTTGCCAGTGGAAGGCATTACGTTAATTTTTGGTAATGGTGCTGTGGGGGCACGTGTGTGGGCTGAAGTCCCACCAGCTTTGGTGGTGTCCTTAGTTCCAGAGTTGAAAAAACAACCTGATGAGAGTGAAGAGCATTTCCCCAAAGTCTTTACAGCATGTGCAATGACGCATTCAGGGTCAAAAGTAAATGTTGATCTTGGGCCTGGAAACTGTGAGGCCGCGGAACTTTGTGCATTTTCTCTGTCTGATGTACCTCTCACGGTTTCAAAAGAAGACCTGAAGGTTGAACAACACGCCGATCCTTCTCTAAAGAGATTATTTGAGCAGGTGCTTCCTAGAGAGGAGCTAAATGATAGTGCTAGGGGTTACTTCATGCACAATGACCTGTTGTTAAGAAAGTGGGTGCCTCATGGAAAAGGTTGCATTGGAGACCCCATTGTTCAAGTTGTGGTACCTGAAAGTTTTGAGAACTTGTGCTGAAACTGGCTTATGATGCCATAAAGGACATTGCTTTTTATATTAAGACCTGTCACACGTGTCAGCTCACGGGTAAGCCTAATCAGATTATCAAACCTGCTCCTCCCACTGAAAACGCTACGTCCAGATGAACAGATTCAGCTCTTTGGGATGCTTCTCTGCTTCCCATTCCAGCAATTAATCAGCCTTTTGAACATCTAGTAATTGACTGTGTAGGACCACTGCCTCGTTCTATGTCTGGAGCTACCTATCTTCTCACAGTTATGTGTCTGAGTACACGTTATCCAGCTGCATACCCGCTGTGTTCAATAACTGCTAGGAATGTTGTGCGTGCGCTTACCCAGTTCATTTCTAATTTTGGTATTCTGATAATCATTTAGACTGACCAGGGTTCAAACTTCTCCTCTCATTTTTTCTCTCAAGTGCTTAAACAGCTTCATGTTAAGCACAATCGGGCTTCTGCCTATCATGCTCAAAGTCAGGGGGCTTTGGAGCGGTTCCATCAGACGCTGAAGTCCCTGTTGCGTGCTCACTGTACCTAAATGGATGGGGACTGGGAGGAGGGGTTGCCATGGTTGATGCTGGCTGCCAGGGAGGTCACGCAGGAGAGCACTGGGTTCAGTCCAAATAAGTTAGTGTTTGGACATTCTGTGCGTGGGCCACTGAGCTTATTTCATGTTTCATTTCAGGTTGAGCCACCTAAAAACTTTATTGACTATGTCAGTGGCTTTAGGGTGAGGGAGATGGCAAAGGAAAACTTGGCTTCTGCTCAAAGCAAGATGAAAAAGCTGTTTGATCAACATGTTGAGCACTGAATGTTTACTGCCAGAGACCGAGTGTTGGCACTTTTGCCCGTGCAAAATTTGCCCTTTCAGGCAAAGTTCACAGGTCCCCATGAGGTTCTCAAACAAGTATCTGAGCATAATTACATCATAGCCACTCCCAAACACAGGAAACCAACCCAGCTATGTCATGTGAACTTGTTAAAACCTTACTATTCCCAGGTGACTGGCCCACCTGACGCTCAAGATCAATCGGCTCTAGAACCTGGGGCCCCAGCATGTTTAGGGGGAGGCTCAATGGTTTGTCCCTCAGACAGTGCCACCTGAGGTAGAGGATAGTTTACCCTGTCTTGACTCTGCTATGCTGGAGGGTTGCTTAAAGAATTCAGTCGCTTTGCAAGCTACAGGTTTTGTTGGGACATCTGTCAGGGTCAAAGCAAGCAGACTTATGTTAGAAATAAAAATAATTAAATTGAGTTTTTAGATGATCTTTTATACACATTGCAATTGTGCTTAATAAAGAGTTGGCACTCCTCATAAAGAACAGGTAAAAAGCATTGACCCCACAGTGTTAAGGGTCAAGATAAGGCGAGGCTGAGTTGAGTGCGGAAGGAACTGCAACATGCTTACACAGCACGAATAGTTAAAGTCAAGGTGACATTTGTGCAAAGCAAGGGAGTCTGCAAAGAATGTGCTAGACTTAGATAGTATAAGTAGAAATAAGAGGCTGAGAATTGCTAGCTAATATTGATAAACAGTAAGGATAGGCAGGGAGGTGTTTTTTTTTTTTTTATCTTGTTCACAGGGAAGAGCAGATGCAAGACGAGGTCAGATGTGACCGGAATACGGGAGAAGAACCAATTGGAAAATGCCAGGTCCTGCCACACCACAAACAAAATAATTTGTTTTTGGATGGGTTATAAAACTGTAGCACCCGGTTTTGGGTTTATCTTTTTTGTGAAGCAGACCGCCTGTTCACAGGAAAGTCCAGCGCTATAACTTGTATCTTCAACTACTTGAGTTAATTAAATCTTTAAAAATATAATAAGTCTCCTGAACTCCTTCAAGAAAAAAACTAACATGAACACTTATCCGAACTAATTAAAGACTTGGTGATACCCCCACTCAGACCCATTTGATAGAGCATGATATCGATGTTGGTGATGCACAGCCAATTAGACAAAGATTCTATCGCTTCAATCCTGAAAAACGTAAACATCTGGATGCTGAAGTGAGGTACATGTTAAACAATGGAATCGTTGAGCCATCGTCATCGAGTTGGGCATCACCTTGCCTGTTAGTCCTGAAATCGGACAACGCCCCTAGGTTTTGCACTGATTTTCGCAAGGTGAATGCCGTTACTAAGCCAGACTCTTTTTCCTTGCCATGTATGGAAGATTGTGTCGATCGGGTAGGCCATGCCAGGTATGCTAGTAAATTTAACTTACTGAAGGGGTATTGGCAGGTTCCATTGTCTATGCAAGCGCAGGAAATTCTGCATTCATCACACCAGATGGTTTATATTTCTATAAAGTCATGCCTTTTGGGTTGTAAAATGCCTAGTATGCTTCTTTTCCAAAAAATTTAACTCTTACCAGTTGAATTATTCCACCATAGAAAAAGAAGCACTGGTGTTGATATGGGGCCTAAGGCACTTTGATGTGAGCTCTGGTGTTACACCTGTGGTGGTCTACACAGACCATAATCCTCTGACTTTTCTCAATTCTTTACAATGTCCAAACCAGAGATTGGTAAGGTGGTCATTGTTATTGCAGTCCTACTGGTTAGATATACGATATATCAAGGGTCTAGACAACGTGGTGGCAGAAGCATTGTCTAGAGCTCCTTATCAGTAGTAGAATGTTGTGTGTATTGCCTACTTGGTAAGCTGGTCGCCATCTTTACTCCAGCCCAGCGCAGCGCTGCCTGTGGGGCGGAACAGCACTCATCGACCCAGTCGGTTTGAAGGAGCCACAGACAGACCTGGCACACCACCGTGTTTTGCAGTCAAGATCTGTCACTTTGATTAGCCAGTTTGCTACGTTACCTCCATCTTGATACACAATGGGAGAGCGAGAGGATCTAGTTTATCAGGCAAAACTGGCCGAGCAGGCAGAGCGATATGACGGTAAGGCGCACTCTGGGCCGGCGTGCAGCGGGACATGTTCGCCGCTGGGATCTTTTTCACTCCGCTGGCTAACGTTAACCGAGCGCCGCTCAACTGTGCAGCTCAACGCTAGCTGCGGCAGGCTACATGGCTAACGCTGCTACCACCGCAGGCTTTCAGCCGTTTCTTGGCATGACATATGGCTTTGTGTTGGATAACAATACTGCGGCATTAAAGCAGTTCGTAAGCACCAGACCTCTTCGTTTTGAGCAAAGTGAGCGGATGTCACAGGCATTGGCTAGCATTAGCGAAGGGGCTACAACAAAATGGCGGATTACTGGAGCGTGAGCTGTCAGGAGTTGCCTCCCCTGCACCATGCTAGCTGTGTAACTTTACACATGAGCTGCTGCTTCGTTTTGTTATGAGCGTAACTGACTCCGTGTCTTAACCCGGTCCTGTTGCAGATGCTAGTTAGCTTCAGCATAATCGAGGCGTGAGCTAAAATGTAAGATTAGCTCTTTGAAACCAGTGTGTATTAGCAGGGAGTGGGAGGGCAGATGTGCACTTTGTGGGGTGTTCCCATGCAGGCAGGCAGGCAGGCAGGCAGGCTGCACAGATCGATTGGCAAAAACGACCCTTCCTCCTCTCCCCGGTACACTCCTGTAACACTGTCATACCATTACAGGCCGTGCAGAGGCTGTTTTTAGACGACTGCCTTTGCCACCCGGTCACACGTTGCCCAGTAACGTTAAGTGAATGTAGCATGACTCATTCACGGGATTTGGACCGAGTGTATTTACAGAGTGATTTATGGTTTACTGGCTAAATGGTAACCTTACCGGAATACATGCAAACCCATTCGGTTACTCCAGCTTAAAGATTTAAAGGTTGACTGTTTTTTTTTTTTTTTTTTTTTTTTTTTTTTTTTTTTTTTTTTTTTTTTTTTTTTTGTTTTTGTTTTTGT
>VUQS01046866.1:5080-17547 GCA_015108495.1 Heterochromis multidens
TTTACAGGAAGCTCATTGAGAGAAGGCCAAGAGTGTGCAAAGCAGTGATCAAAGCAAAGGGTGGCTATTTTGAGGAATCTAAGATATAAAACGTGTTTTGGGTTATTTCACACTTTTTTGTTTACTACATTCAGTTCAATTCAATTCAATTTTATTTATATAGTGTCAAATCACAACAAAAGTCGCCTCAAGGCACTTTGTATTGTAAGGTAAAGACCCTACAATAATACAGAGAAAACCCCAACAATCAGACGACCCTCTGTGAGCAAACACTTGGCAACAGTGGGAAGGAAAAACTCCCTTTTAACGGGAAGAAACCTCCGGCAGAACCAGGCTCAGGGAGGGGCAGCCATCCGGTTGGGGGTGAGGGGAGGATGGCATAATTCCATATGTGTTCATTAATAGTTTTGATGCCTTCAGTGAGAATCTACAATGTAAATAGTCATGAAAATAAAGAAAAAACCTTGAATGGGAAGGTGTGTCCAAACTTTTGACTTGTGGTGTACATATTTGTAAAGATTTGTTTTGAACTCTATCTTATTTGCTATTGGTGTAATATTTCACATGATTTAATTAATGCTTCATGATTTCAGAAATATATACATTATGATGCATTTTTTAGTTAGGAACTATGCTGCACACAGCATCTGGTGCTTGGCATGATTAAGATGGATGAATGACACACCACAGAGTAAAGTTTGTGGCTGCTGCTCTGAGCTCTGCTTAGAATAGCAACCACAAACTTTGCTGCAGATTTTAGATAAAATGCAGACCAAAGCGGTTCCTATGCTGTTACTTACTCACAACACAAAGCAGATTTAATCCAGTAAAAGTTAATGCTAACATATACCCATCATTGTGGTACCACTGAGAGCTATGCAATTCTACTGTACAGTATAATGCAGTGCTATTGTGAGGGGTAAATATTACCCTGGAAAGAAGAAGGAAATGAAAGTACACACCACCTATTTTATCAGAGTTACATATCACCCAACTATGCAGAATAAGGTTGTATATAAGGATTTAACCAACCAATGAACCACTGCTGTTACAGAATACAATCAAACAGTAGCAAAACAAAATAATAAACTAGTGGAGGTGGGCACCATTATAGTTCATCTCATTGAGCACGGAAAATGCACGGGTCCTGTCGGGGGCCTGGGTGATCTGTGATCTGTGTGATCTCATCTAGTGCTTCAGCAAAAGAAATAAAAAAGTTTAAAACAGCTCAAAATAAAGCTGAATGCTGTGCATTGCAGTGCTCTCATAGAAGATTGCAGTCTAAATGAGATGCATGGTAACCTTGACAGCAGCCTATGCTCTTAAGCTTAATCAGAAATGTACTGCATGGAAGGCTGTTTTCTCAGTTTATTCAACATAATTATCAGAAAGAAAGGAGGTTCACATTGTTCACATTGTGTTCAAATTTATTTAAAAGTATCTTAAAATATAGAATAGAATATTCTATATTTTTATTTAATATATTCTATTATAAATAGAATATTTAAAAGTAGAATGGGAGGCAGAGCCTTCAGCTTTCAGGTCCCTCTTCTGTGGAACCAGCTCCCATTTTGGATTCGGAAGACATACACCCTCTCTACTTTTAAGATTAGGCTTAAAACTTTCCTTTTTGATAAAGCTTATACTTGGATCTGGATCAGGTGACCCTGAACCCTCCCTTAGTTACGCTGCAATAGGCCTAGGCTGCTGGAGGCTTCCCATGATGCACTTTCTTCACCACTCACCCTTTTTTCGCTCTCTCTGTGTTTATATACCACTTTGCATTTAATCATTAGTTATTATTAATCTCTGGTTCTCTTTTTGTCCTGTCTCCCTCCCCTCACTCCCAGCCAGTCACGACAGATAGCTGCCCCTCCCTGAGCCTGGTGGTCTCTTCCTGTTAAAAAGGAGTTTTTCCTTCCCACTGTCACCAAGTGCTTGCTCATAGGGGATCGTCTGATTGTTGGGGTTTTCTCTGTATTATTGTAGGGTCTTTACCTTATAATATAAAGTGCCTCGAGGCGACCTTTGTTGTGATTTAATGCTATCTAAATAAAACTGAATTGAATTGAATTGATTTACAAGTAATGTACACCCCCCCCCCCAAACAAAACAGTAACTTACTGTGCTGTAATATGGTGGAACTCATTACCAGTGTGTATAACAAAGACAGCTGGTGGAAAGAGAGAGTCTATAGGTACTGCGTGAATAGGAAGCAAACTTATAACCTTAATCTTGAAGCTAAAGTATAACAATAAAGATGGGAAATGTAGAAGCATAATTAAATGGAAATTAAACTGGAGAAGAAACAATTTATATTGGATTGATTTCTTATTCTGTGAAACCTGTGATCATTGTTTCTGTTTAATGTCCTGTCATAATAGTTTTTAATATTCTCTTCTATGAATTTCAATAACATCTGTATGAGAAAAGTTTACTTTGTTTTATGTTTATGTTTTTCTGAATGTTGTTTGCATGCGTATGTACCACCGAGGACCCAGGAAGAATAGCTAAGAATAGCAAAGGCAAAGGCCGATGCTAATGAGGATTCTAATAAAACAGAAAACCCAAACAAACTTGAGTGTTATCATTGTCATCAGGGGACTCTCAGTCTCAGAGTGACCACATGAGGGCAGCAGAGCACTTCCAGGATATGAGGTTTATGTTGTGTGTGCATTATACACAGGACATGTTTGGATTAACACAAAGTCATGCGAATTCACTCGATGATACAGTCTTAAGCACTATTAATCATATTATCCAACACTTTATAAATATAGTTTATGTGTTTACTTCCAGCTGTGGCTGGTCTGTCAACAGGCTACAGACCATAAGGAGGCCCAAAAGCACCAGTTTCACTGTGTGTCACTTTTGAAAACTGTAAATCTGATGGGATTACGTGCCACTAAGGCACATTATGCATGTAAATCACTGACTTAAAAGTATATTTGTACTATTCAAGGAGATGGAGGAAGTATGCAATAAAAAAAATAAAGGATTTCCTTTATTCCTGTGTATTTCTTCATCTACACTGTCTCAACTAATGTGCAAAGAATCCACAGAATTTCAGCAGGGGCCGCCTCTGCTAAACCTCTTTTCTTCCCTCAGGGTCCCCTGGTAGGTTAATCCAAATTGACAATGGAGAACCCCAGAAGGTATGTGAACAACAAGAGAAATCAAATGGGCTCATGGAAAGTGACTGTGGTAGGGACAGGGCAGGGAGGCCGATTAGAGGACGTATGAAATAGTTATGAAGAGCGATGGAGGGCTGTAGAGCAAACAGGGAGATGTGATTGAATGGTGAGCGTGGAGGAGGCAGCAAGTGTCACAAGCCCAGGTGGAATTCGTTGTCACGGTGACTTAGGGCGCTGTTGCTGTGGAGATGGCGATGAAAGACGGCAGTCTAGTGAATGGCATTTCTGGGCCGGAGCGTGACCAACAGCATGCAGCCCAGCATGCCCTGGGGGGACAGAGATGGTGATGTGCTGGGTCACCACATTGCTGTGGCTATATGCATTTTGCTTTCATGCACCCATGCATTAAAGTGCATGCACGTGAGTGTGTGTTTTAATGTGGTGTATTTATGCAGTACACTGTACCTCCAACATGTATTGAGTGATCAGGAAATGAGCAGCAGCTTAACACTAAGGTGGTGGTCCCTCTGCTGCTTCTGCAGCCACCCAGAGGACCTTTTAACACCTCAGTTATCACTATATCTCATTACGACAACGCACACAACCGTAACTGCAGTTAGACCCACTCGGAGGTGTGGGCCTGTGAGAATAACTGTGTAAGTGCACACCTGGATCTTGTTATTAAGTTCAGAAGAGGGGCACAGTAGCAACACATTTTAATTTCCCTCAGTTTAACTGGCTCCCAAGGTCCAAACACAACACCCAGGAATAGATGACAAACTACCCGATTAAATATAGCCACAGGATGAAGAAATCTCGAGAACTCATTACACCCAAGAACAAAGCATATCCTCAACATAACCAAGGCAAGATGACAACCAAATCATCCATCCTATTTAGCCTAACTCATTCCTCATTTACACTTGTTTCCAGCTCTACTCCTGCCGGTTTTCTTGCTCCAATTCTCTCTGTTCCCTGAAGAGGGCACTGTGAATGATGCTTTCTAAGATGTTTGAAGTGAATTAAATTTACAGGTGCATTTCCATGCACCCATAGGCCTTTAAGGATGATTAGAACCAGTTCTCCATATGCCATAAAAGAAACACCTCACATGTTTAATATAAACAGGATTTACCTGGTATTAGTAGGGTTTTATTGCTCACACTAACAAATAAATTGGCTCGGCATGTTTGCCCGGTATGAACTCACTCTCCTCGCCCTGTGTGCCCTAGAACCGACAGTGACGCATGTTTTTCCATGCTTTTCCTTCTTTCATCCTTCTTAATTCTCGGCGTCTTGTTGAGTTTACCAAATTGCAAGTGAAATCACAGGGGTGCACAGTTCTGTGACCATTAACCACCCCCCACCCCGCATTCAGACCAGTGGGGATGCTTAGTTTTAAAAATTTAGATGAATTAGAGAAACACTCAGAAGCTTTGTGTCTGAAAGCTCAGGCTTTGTGTCAGTTTATAGGCTGAGGATGCAATTTGTGCTAATACCTGGATCAAACATATTTAATCCTTTGTGCACTAATCAAAATAAGCCATGTAGTGGGGTGACACCCACCCCGCTGAATGGCTTGACTTTTTCGTTACTTTTTATTTTAGTTACTTAATTAAAAAAAAAAAAGTTTGATTTTCAAGTAATCGTATTGCTCTTTCCCCCACCTAGCTTTAGTTTTTAGTTTAGTTTTACTTAGCTAAAATAACCTTGACCAAATTCCATTCAAGTTGAGAGAGTCTAGGGATGTGTTTCTGACATTGTACAGATGCACACCATGCTTTTAGGAGGGGCCTTAAAATGAGTTTTCCAAAAATAATTTATATAACCAACTTTGAAAGCTCTGGCATTGTTTTTATGAACACATATGAAGGAGAGAGGAATATAAATGCAAAGAAAATAGGTATGGAAATAATTACCTGGGTGTCTTTTGAGTGCACGTGCTTGTGTGTGAGTTTCTGTGCTTGTGCAGTGCATATGCATGTGTGCATGAGTCCTGTGGGGGTTAGTATTATGGTTGGAGCATGGCCATTGTGATTATTACAGAGATGCCGTATTCTGGTCCCTACAGAGTCCAGTGTGAACCCTCACTTCAGCTTCCCATGTCCAAACAGACAGGCATACTCACTGCTGAGCAAGTGAATCCATAAAGACATCTGTTTAAAATTCCTGGCTTTAAGCGCGATATGGTGGTCACTGTATGGGATGGTAATGTTTATTTGTGATAGAGCCTTTCTCTACATTCCTTCATAAAGGTCCTCAAATACATTTTTGACCACCCAACAGATATATCCTACATTTTTAAAGCTACGCTCTTGATTTGGACAATCAGAGAAATAGATAAGAAAGGCAAACAGAAAAGAGGAAGGAAGGTCAAAAAGTTTGAAAAGGAGTTTTTAATTTAAGCTGGAGTGTGTGTAGACATGCATGCAGAGACCTGGAGAGCTTTACTGCTGTGCAGGGAGACACCAAGCCACTGTCGATTTCAAGAAGTCTTTCATAACTTCTGCTCAGTCCAACTGGTTTCAGCTGACCCCCATCTCTCTCCCTCTCTGTCTGAGCTGTCTGTCTTTTGTGCTTCTGGGCAGCTCTATAGGTAAGACGGGGCTCAGCGAGACGTGTGTTTTTCTGGAGGTAAAAGGTAAAAAGCAGCTCAAGGGGCTTATGCAGCACAGGAGCACTATGAAGGATTATCATTAATTCTGCACACAATGAGGCACTTGACTTTGAAGACAAACGCACACACACGCACACACATACACACACACGCTAACCATTTGAGCAGGGTAAAGGTGGACCATGGAGGGGGCTGGAAGGTGGAGGGTCATTTTAAGTGGAGGTGCACAGGGGCAAACCTTGCCCCAGGGATGATGGTGGAGGGAGGCGAGGGGAGAGGAAAGAGCCAAACTAAAAACACATGCAAGGTCAAGTGTTCTCCTTCATTTAGCATACAATGGAGGAAAAAGCTAAAAAGGAAACACATTGCTTTCAGACTTATCAGTCTGGGTTTGTTCCATCTGCTCCTTGACTTGCCTGAATTTTATATGGTTTGGGTCTGTTAATCTGTTTTGAACCAAGGGTGAAAACAAGCACTGGGTCTCTTTTATTAACAGGTTAGGGGTAACCTCAGAAAGGTTACTGTTTAACCAAGGCTTGACTTGAGACAATTGTTTGATGTACTTTTTTTCTCTCTCCAATAATGTTGTATTGCTAATCTCAGCTGCAGCTGATTGTCTGTTAAACTGAGATAATGATATTTATCCATGCATTGTGTTAGTCGGATGTAATTTATTGTTTCTTTGCAAGAAATCTAATGCTTAAAAAAGGCCCCACCAACCATCTTTATTTCTTTACATCACCTCTCCATTATAGCTCAGTTACATGAGAGTAAAACCAGGACAGCAACCTCTTTCTGACTATGAAAAAAAAAAATCTGGTAATTGTATTGAATTGTTTTACATTCAACTGCAAGTAGTTGCAACAACCACTTTTGATTGCAAGACGATTGCAAGGGTCACCTGGTGGGAGGCAACCTGCCTCCAAACAATTGCAGTCTGACTCTCACTCTCAGACAGATTGGTGAAAGTTTGCAAATAATTGGTGTCTAATTTATAAATGCAATCAGATTGCCAACACGTTGCAATCAATCTATCAATCAATGAGCACAACTCATCTCTGACACGTCTCTTTGCAATAGGAGACTCGACTCAACTGGTTGCCATCTGGTTTTATTCTGGATTATTTCTATATAAAAGCAAAGCTGCTGAGCGCCTGTCATTTTGCAGTTAAATTGCTATCCTGCAGCAACTACATCACTGTTTGTGAAGGAATTTCTGTTTCAAATCTACAAGGTTCTGGCTGGACTCTGAATGTAAGTAGTTAATGTGAATTTCTGTGTATGTAGATGTGAACAGAGTTGTGATTTTTTTTTGCCTATTTATCAGAGCTAATCGCAATATTATCAAACAGCTTGCATTTAATAACCAAATTAATCCCACTGAATCGCAAACTGAGAGCAGACTGACATCATCCTATTGCTGTTTTATTGTCATCCAGATGAACCAAAGTTGCTCTGAAGATGGCAAGTGACTGCGAGTGACGCAGTCCCTGGTCCCTGTGTTCAAAGCAACCTTTTAAAGGCAAGCTCACCTATAGATTGCAATAATTTTGTTTGTGCAATTTTCAAGCAAGGTTGCCGAGCGCCTATGTCATTTTGCAGTTAAATTGCCATCCTGCGGCAACAATCTGACTGGACTCTGAATGAAAGTAGTTAATGTAAAACGGCCCGTGGGATTAGTCAGTGGGATTAGTTTTAATGTAAAACTGCTGTTTAATGTGAATTTCTGTGTATGAAGACAACAATAGATTTGCAATTTTCACCAATTTATCACAGTTAATCCTTATTATCACAAACAGATAGCATGTTATTGCCAACTTGACCCCATTCAGTCACCAAAGTCACTTTGAAGACAGCGACTGACTGCAACGAGATTGCAAGTTCATTTAATATTTTTAATTTGTACATCGTACAATCCAAATTGACTTTACAGATGTAATCCTGACTAGACAAAAATTGGAGTAGTTTGTGGTTTGGGATCAAATGTGTGGCTTATTCTTGCAATTGGTGCTAATTTAAATGATCTCCACTGAATGTGGTGATAAAAGGACACACTGGACGCACTGAACAAGCAGCTAGAGATCTCTTCAACCACTGTTTAGGTTCGGTTGTATATAATATATATAAACTTTAATTCCTTTAATTCAAATTGTCCAAGAATCTGCTTTATTAGTTTATTTTGTTGCTTTATCAATCCTATCTCTTATTTATTTTGTGCATGCACAGTTATTTTCACCTTTATTTACCAGAAAGCAAAACTTTTTAGATTAAGAATATCTTTTGCAACAGTCTTCTGTGCTAGATTAGGCAGCATTAAACGAGTATGTTTTTAATTTGCCAAGAAATCAGAATTTCCAGAGAAAACCTGCGCAAGCAAACTCCACACAGAAGGGCTCCTCCCAGGTTCAAACCCAGGACCCTGTTGTTGGTTCTAAATACTGAGCCACCGTGCTGCCAGTTGTTTTGTGCGAGTCGATGATTTATAAAGCACTGATTTATGTCTGTATACAACTAACCAAATTCTAAAGGATCAGCTGGCAATGTTATTTACAATCATCCATGAAAGCAAGTATAAACAGCTGTGGGCTCAGACCAAAAAGACTGCATTTGTGAAGTCTGAAAGTGACCCAGGTGTTTCTGTGAGAATCAGAATAAGAACATGTTATTGTGAAGGAAGATGGGAACAAAAAGAGTCACCTCCATGTGTGATACTTACCCTGTTAGGGAAATGAAATAGTTATTTGATATTTGAAGATGTCAGTGCTCATAGACTACTCATATTCCAGACATCTGTCTTCCGATGTGTGTGTGTGTGTTTCTGTTATATGTAATGCAGTTATGCAGTTTCTGTTGGACTCATGTTTCTGATAAGAGCTGAGACTTACTGATAAGAGAAAAATACAACACAGCAATGGGGATGTCTCTCTCTGCCTCTCCTTGCTCACTAGATTGTATGCATATCAGCCTCTCTACCTGGCTTTAAGAAGATAAAGGCAGAGCTTGGACCTTATTTTAACATATAATCACCCTTATTAATTTTTACATTTTATCTTTTAAACTTTATGTAAGGTCTTTACTGTGAGCAGCAGTAATCTTGCTTAAAAAATATTGCTTATACAGATTTAGATGTCTGCATCTAATTGTAATCCTCAATGAGCTATCCTTCATTCACAATATGTTTTCCACAAATATCAGCTTCATGATGATAGTGCAGCAAAAGGAAAAACACCAGCAGAAGTCATTACATTAGCTGGGATACATGCATGTCAATCTATTGAGTAGATTACAAGAGCTTTCACAGGACAAGTTAAATATCTGTCCTTTTGGTGTCACCATAATAAAAGCCAGTGGCTCACCAAAGTCATTAGACTTTATCTTTAGGGCATCATGGATATACCTGCAATAAATTTAGAGGTTGCTGAGATATTTCAGGAAATAAGCAGTGTCACAGGCTGGCTAAAAATAAAATATGTATGTCTCTCACACACACACCTGACACACACTGCACTGCATTTTGCAAATTTGATCCTATAGACTCCCTCATTGTAACCTCGTCTAACCCAGTTTGTGACACATCTCATATCAGTGTTAGACCAGATCATGCATAAACTGACAGTAATAAAAGCCTAGATGAAGTATGATAAAAAGCCATGAATAGTTGGTCAAATACTAAATTAGCAGTTAAGGTGACTGTCAGAAATGTCAACACATTTGACAGCATTGACAACTTGGGCTGAAACTCAGCATGTGGACTTACTTGGGTCCACCAATACTAGATCCAGAAAATGGGTAATAGCCAAAGACTGCACATGATAGATATATGTAGCAACCATGATATCATCCATTAATTTGTGTACTACTTTTTGGAAGCCACAAGCGACACAAACCGCAAATGGAGAAGTAAAAGTTGGGCCTTTTGAAACATGTTGGCTGCAGCGCTGAAGCACAACTTTTACTTTGAAGGTGAACCATCTCCATTTCCACAGTTTTTCAAGTTTTACTACCACTGGGCTGGTAGTTAGCGAGTATTTGAAGGCAAACATGAAAAACTAGAAACAACTGTGGCAATCTGCTGGCAACCAAAGCATTCACCAGGAGGTGCAGCGCCTTCTTTGCAACTGATTTCACTCAGCGACAGCCAGAGACCTCCAGGAACCACTGCCAACCAGTCGGCGAATACACATTTTTTAATAGCAACCGGCATTGCGTGATAAACCTCAATAAATGTATGCATAAGGGACGTCACCTATTGGCTTCATTTTTCATCTCTGGAGGTTGTCCCTTGGGATTGGGAGCTTTTGAAGCCAGCCTCATGTGGCCATTTTAGGAACTGCACTTGGCATTTCAGTGTTGTCGTAATTTGTCAGCCCTGAAGGCTGCCTCTTAAGGGTAATTTATGGTCCCGCAAATGTGTCCTTCTACTTCTACGTACACGTTTCTGTTTCGCTGGGGGGGAGGCGTTTTCACCCACCCTAGACGTGCTCCGGTGCAGTCCTTCAAGGTCCTGACTGCGCGTCACTGGAAGTGGATAACATAAGCGTCTGCCGAATGTTGACTGGTTGACAAGTGGGCTGGAATAGTGAAGGGAGCCACAGCGGAGTTCACCCGGAACAGGAGAACCGCGAAAAAGTGGACACTTTCGGTTTCACTTCAGCTCTTTGTATGTTATACCTTTGCTCTTCTCCAGGGCTGGCTGATGGACCAACAACAGCACAAGCAAGAGTGGCCCACAGACCGGTTGTACCACGTACTTTGTACACTGCCTCCATCTGACAACAGAGCTCTCTGGAGGCTCCCTGGACTGCCAGCAGACAGCAAACACGCCACCTCTGCTGGACCATAAATTCTGCTTTAGAGATAAAAGCTTCCTAAATACATTACTAGGTTTAATTAGCCCCCAACTGTATTTAGGAAAACAGTATGATGATAAGATCTATTCAACAACCTCATATAATTGATAATAATGACAGCAAAATGAGAATCTGTAAATTTTTTACCTCAGTTTATGTTGGTGCTATGATTTGGTGAGTTTAACCACTAAAATCTGCAAATGCATCTTCAACGAGATGTGCATGAGCAGGTGTCAGAACGTGTCAACCATGAACACAGATCTGATATTATGGTTCTCCACACCAGCAAAATGTTGCAAGAATTAAATGGAAAGAAGAAATTACACGGAAATCACGCAGTAAGCAGGAAGAAAGTCTGGTCACACCCTTATCCATGGACACTGATAAGGAGAATCTGGAATGCACACAAACTGATGCCCTCCTTCAGTCTCTGAACACAGACAACCAGGAGAGAGCCTCTGCAAAAGCTGTGGACAGCTTGTAGACCATTCCAAAAGCCAAACACAAACATGGCTCTGAAATATCAGTGGCAACAACACCAGAAGTCGCTACTGTAGAGGTCAGTGTATCTACGCTGCAATCACCAGAGATCATCACTATCGAGAACACTGCACCTCAGCAGCACTCACCAACAGAGAAAATCCAGCAAGTTACAGTGGACATGGCTCACTCTCTGGGCTGATTAAATGCTGTTTTTGTAGATTTAAACTAGATCAGTGGGTACCTTTGGTACTGAATAACCCTTATGAAAGCACTTCTGTGGGATGTGATGGTACTTTTTTTTTAATGTGCTAGAAACACTTAACAAGAACCTGATCTCTGAGGACTGGATGCTTTAAATAACTTCAATGCAATAGAGGTGTGAGAAAGTTTCAACAATGTCTGCAGGTTTGATACTACGGCTCTCTAAGTCATCAAAATGTTAGAAGAAGGCAGTGAAAAGTTAGAGCAAAGCTGAATCACACAGGCAGTATAAAAATCTGGTCACCTCCTTATCTGCAGACACAGGTAAGGAACATCTTGAATCAACCCAAACTGATGCCCTCCTTCAGTATGTGGACCCAGGATGCCCAGGAGACAAACTTTGTAAGAGTAGAGGAGAGCAGCATGAATAAAAAATCAGAAGCTGACCATGAGAATGAAACCTATGCAATAAAAAAACCTTATTTCATAATTATGAACTTATAGTTAGGATTATCAGCATTTGGAGGAGGCACGTTATCTTTCTCTTTTGCTGATGGTGCCAGAACTTAAGTAATGATTCTGAGAAAAGATAATAAAGTGATATAGTATAAGATGCTTATATCAGCAACATGTTAATAACATAAATTAAAAAGCTTCCATGTTATAGTGGATTTAACCCTCCAAGTCACTCCATTATCATCGTCGCCTTTTTTTCTTTTGCTTATGACTCCCAGAAGGATAACTCTTCACTTTCACTGATTGGTATCAATCATTAGGTTTAATTAGACAGAATCATAAATACCACTTGCAGTGGGAGTGAGTGGAGTCACGTGGTGTCCCCTTATGTTTAATTTATGCTGCCACAGTTGTGTCTGTTTTTGTGGAGGTATTTGCCTACAGAGAGCCTACAGAAAAGGGTCCATGGGCAGCTACGGACTGGGGGCAGTGTAAAAAATATGGGCTACAACCGGTCTGTGGGCTACTCTTGTAGTTGGTCCATCAGCCCACTGTGGAGAAGAGCAAAGTTATAACATACAAAAGAGCTTAAATTAAACTGAGTGTTAAAAACAATGAAAAGTGTCCACTGCAGCTACTGTCTGTAGTTTTTCATGCTGTATTTTTTTTTTTTATCTGTGATGTTTTTTTTTTTTTTTTGTTTTTTTTTTTTTTGGTGAACTTTTT